>CAEGAD010032312.1:0-163052 GCA_903067055.1 Poeciliopsis paucimaculata | reverse complement strand
TATAAATTTGACGGCCGTCTAAATTAATGTTTTGATTGTTTATTCTATGTTACATGACTTTGTGTTTTTATGTTTGTTATGATGTAAATCACTTTGAAATGCCTTGCTGCTGAAATGTGCTATACAAATAAAATTTGATTTATTGGTTGATTGATTGATTCAAAATCAACTCTAAACAGGAGAGATTTTAGTATGGATTTAAAGGAGCTCAGTGTTTCGGCTGTTTTGCAGTTTTCTGAAAGTTTGTTGCAGATGTGCGGCGCATAGAAGCCCAACGCTGCTTCTCCATGTTTGGTTCTGGTTCTGGGGATGCAGACGACCTGAGAGGTCTGGAAGGTTGCTATGACAACAGCAGATCTTTAATGTATTGTGGCGCTGATGCATTCAGTGATTCATAAACTAACAGCAGTATTTTAAAGTCTTTCCTCTCAGTGTAGCGACTGTAGAACCGAGTGATGTGCTTCAACTTTCTGGTTTTAGTCAGAACTCCAGCAGCAGCAAAAAAAGTCTTCAGTTGTGTAACTAAATTATTTTAGCAGCTTTTATCTGTATTAATGTGAAAAAAAAAAAGTTATTTAAATTTAAGAACTCATTGAATGTGGAGACACGTGCATCCATTTCCTGTACACCCAGTGGGTCAGGAGTTGCAGTTACTGGTTCACTGGTTCTCCAGTGAACGTTCCGGGCGAGAGGCGGGGTCACCCTGGACAGGTCGCAGGGCAACACAGAGACAAACAGGACAAACAACCATGCACACACACACTCACACCTAGAGAGACCAATTAACCTGACAGTCATGGTTTTGGACTGTGGGAGGAAGCCGGAGTACCTGGAGAGAACCCACCATCCACATTGAGAACATGCAGAAAGACCCCAGGATTGGAACCCAGGACCTTTTTGCTGCGAGGCAACAGTCCTACCAACTGCTCCACTGTGCAGCCCTTGCGGAGACACTTATTCATTCATTTTTTAACAGATTAAGAGGTAGTTTTATAAAATTCTGCACTTCATTATCTTGATGTGGCCAGAAATAAAAATCCTGCTGTTGATGAAAAACACAAGTTTGAAAGCTAAATGCCAACAACGGGGCGAGGATTTTTATAAAAGCCTCGGGGCGAGGTTCAAGCTTTAGATTTTGGTTTATTTTCCAAAGAAACAACTTACATTTATCTCACACTCTTTAAATATCCCCTTCCTAAAATTCTTCGGGATTGCAAATGCCCATATCTACACTCCTGCGCAGGTAACAAAAGCAGGAGTTACCTGCTTTTATTTTTGTTACCTGCTTTTGAAATTGGAGAAACGACTCCAATTTCAGCAATAACATCACTTTGATTCACGTTAGCACAAAATGTAATCAAAATTTAAACCGCTGTTTGCATCAGACGGTTGTTTAGATTGTGGATTAGACGACCAACTTCACCGTTTCCTATTTGCCATTATTCAGTTTTTCTGAATTTCTCATAAACTACACATCCAGAATATTATTCCACATTTGGTTATTTTTCATTTAATTTCTGTTAATAAAAGGTTTAATGTGCTTGAAGTCTGTTTACCCCGATCAACCGCTGGCTTAAACCAACACAGAAAATCGTTTTTATCTCGGTTTCAGTGTCTAATTTTGAATGAGAAGCAGAATGTGAATATCAGCCTTTTGGCCTTTTTGTTTGAAGCAGAACATTTTCTGCTGCGTTCAAGACTGAAAATATCAAAGTAAAAGACAAGACCTTGGAGAAAGACTGGAGAAAAGAACCATTACCACTCACTTAAATTAAATTATCTCTGACCAATAAAAAGGTAGAACATGCATCAAAGGTAATTTATTAAACTTTTCATTCTAACATGTAAAACATTTTGAAATTAAATAAGTTTTTGTGTTGATGGGTCACGACCTTTTCTGCGTAAATTGAGGGATAAAAATCATAGGTGGTATAAAAAGAAAAACTCCCTTTTTTTTAGAGATTATTTGTTTATATTATTTATTTTTTCTGAAGGTCACATACTGTAAATTAACCCAGAACCTCAGTGTTTACAACTCAGTTCATCCAATGCTTTCAAATAAAGTAATTTCATTTTTCTTTGAAATTTTACAAGGTCGGCCAAAAACAACAATAAAAAAAAACTTAAAGCACTTTTATTTTCAGTAGTTTGTCTCGTAGGACGTTTGGTTTGTTTAAATAAATCAAAAGGAAGGTTTTTGCTTCAGCGAACTAATATTTTTCAGTGACTTATAGAAAAAAAAAACAAATTCAGACGCAACTGCACCTCACTGCAGCCGTGACGATACATTGTCCCAGAGGTTATTGCAATAAACGATAATATTGTTGTTTTGAGATCATTTTCAAGTTATAATGGTAATAATGTAAGAACACATTCTAAAAGATCCATAGATTTTAATAAATATTTAACACTGAACTGGAAGACATTTTAAATATTCGAAATAAACATAATAAAATTAGTTATGAAGTTTTTCTCTTTCACAACAATGATTAGTTGAGACTAAAGCAGCAGATTGAAGATTTTTATCATTCAGTTGTTAGTAGAAAAGGAGAAAAACGATAAATTATGCAAATTATTGAGCTCATTCAAATTTATTGTGCAATTAATTGATTTGTTTATTGCAAAAGGCTTAAATATAGAACAAAATGATTTTTCAAAACTCATGTTTCCATTAAGCTAATTTATTTTCGTAATTTAAATTGCAGTCAGTTTTTAACGGTGAATGGAAACGCAGCGAGTGACTCCATGCAATCTATTGCGTTTCCTTACACAGAAAACCGTTTAAACTAATTGGAATAATGAACATAAAGCAGTGATTGATTACTGGGATTAATTGAAATGTATCTGTGATTGAATCAAAACAACTTCTGTTTTGTAAAGTACTGTGAGAAGACATTTGTTGTTAAATAGCCTGAATTTAATTAGTGTTTTAAGAAAACTTCTGAACTATAGAGACTCCAAACTGCTTCCTGCAGCCTGTTTTCTGCTCCTCTAAAGCTCACAGTAATTATTTTGTGTAGTTCAGCTCCTGTTGCCAGGAGGAAGAGGGACGGACGGCGGTCTGAGTCAGAGAGCGGGCGACCACAGGAAAACCAGGATGGGAGAAATCCTGATCCTGTCAGGAGAGACGGATTCATGCAGCGAGAGCCTAAAGACGCTGTCATGATGAAGTGAAGCAGGACGGTAGAGGGGTGGGGAGTGTGAGTGTTTGTGGGAATATTTGGACTTGGTATCCTCTCTCTCTCTCTCTCTCTGTGTGTGTGTGTGTGTGTGTGTGTGTGTGTGTGGGTGCGTGTGTGGGCGTGTGCGTGCGTGTGTGTGTGTGTGTGTCCCACCTGCCCTCTCTGTGGCAGCGCGGGATGCAGGGCAGCTTCTGCTGACTCACTATCTGCTCCCATCAGCAGCAGGGAGAGCGCTCCCCCACCCCACCGTATCCCCGCCGTGAGCGGAGGCATCACTCGCCCTGCGGGTCCAACATCCTCCCACAGATCAAAGGGATGCCCTTGATGCTGCACAGTGGGAGGTGGCGGCTCCTAGCGGTCATTTCCACGCCACTGCGCCTTCCACAAAGCTGAGAGGAACCAGCTGGTTTTATCTTTTTTTATACTTTATTTTTATTCGTTTTTAAACATACAATCAAACATGAGGGCTTGGGCAGGTGGCAGGCAGTCATACTGATGAACATTTACAGACATTTCACCGCATGGAGTCACAAAAAATAAACAAGGAGGGAAAACTCCCAGGTGTCTGTCCGAGCGACGTGGAGTCACAAAAATTAACTGTGACCCACTTCTTGCAATGAAATGATCCCATTTTTCCCAAAGTCTCTCTCCTTTCGCTTTCTTGTAAAAGTCAACATTTCCATATTGTGGATCAGGTTTATATTATTCACAAGAAGCTTCAGACTAGCGCTGGGGGATATGAGGAAAATATAATATCCTGATATATCTTTTTGCTATATCACGATAAATATCACGATATTCTCAAATGATCTCCGATGTTATTTTAAACCATAAACCCCTTGCAGCATGATGTCACTCCCTGCTAGACTTAAGCGCCTATAAAAACAGATGCAGTGTTTTGGTATGAACTGTCTGCACTATGACTAAATAACAAGGTGAGAAATAAGTTTTAACTAAGAAAACAAACAGCAGCGGTGCCTAATCTACCACGATGATCACTTATTAATAAAACACACCAGGGCTAAAAACCCAAAACCGTAACAAACTGTGGGGGAAACGTTTGAGTGTTTTTGGTGCTGAATCCTGATACATAAAGTTGCATTGTTGTCAGTTGCTATGGCAACTGCATCGTAAAGCCGACACGAGCGAGAAAAAAAGAGAATGAGTAGTTTTGAGTTATTTTTCCCCATCGCACAGCACTAAACGAATCATACCTTCGTCTCCAGGTGTCACTTTAACGGACCGGTTCTACCGGTTATGAACAGCATGCAGGATAGTCTCATTGGGTGGTGAAATATATTTGTGGTACAACGGTTTGTGGCAATAGTTTTATAACATGTTTTACAAATTACCTCAGATTATCTCACATAACGCAGTGATTCCCTGTTTCGCCCATCTTCTGGATTTGTGGTCCATCGATGCCGGAAGGGAACACCGGTGGTGCAGAACAACTCAACTCTCCCATCTGTTTGTGGAGATTGAACCTTTTAACCACCTCTGCCCACTTTCTCAAAGAGAAACTCAAACACAAATTTTGTAATTGGTATATCTGGAGCATCCCATCCGGACTGTATAGGAAAGTCCAGCAAAGAAAGCTCAATGTCTTTCTGGATTACACCAGCACACCAAAGGTCTAATCTGGGCAGACAAGTAATAATCCACCAGGCAAGGCAGACCCATTACCCCCACCCCCAGGCAGCTACAGGATCGAGTATCTTACTCTTGGCTTTTTATTGCTCCATATAAACCTTGAAAAATGCTTATAACACTCCCTAAACTGTTTCCCTCTACTGGAAGTGCCGCAAATATGTACAACAGTCTTTTAAGAACATTTATCTTTACTGTTGGGATTCTGCAGCTGAGGTCAAGGGGAAGCAGGCTCCACCTGTCCAGGTCCTCATGGAACAAAATGGAGGGCCATTTTGTTCCATGAGAACAATTTAAGTTTTTTTGTATCCTGAGAGTCTGCCATATGTTTCCAGGATGTTCATAAGCGATGGAGTACCAGATTCAGAGTTTTTAATTACTATTAAAACATCATCTGCATACAAGCATATTTTGTTTTGCACATCTCCTATTGTCACCCCTCCAACCCAGACTCCTCTCTAATAACCTGAGCCAATGGTTCGATAAAACGATTAAAGAGTAGTGGGCTCATTGGGCAGCCCTGCCTACATCCTCGTTATTTGATTCAAAAGGCTTCCATTAATTTTAATTCTTGCTTTTGGCGAGGAATACAGAGTTTTTACACATTGAATAAATCTATCACAGAACCCAAATCTCTTCATTACTTCAAACAGAAACTCCCACCCTACAGTAACATATGCCTTCTCGCCGCCTAAGCTGAGAAGGACTTCACTTGATTTTTCTTTACTTATATGATCAATAACATGAATGGCCCTCCTTATATTATCAAGGGTTTGTCTACTACCAATGAAACCTATCCTGGTATTTAATCTCTTAGCTAATATTGCAGCTTATAGTTTGTAGTCTATATTTAATACACTAATTGGTGTGAACCCTTTAGGATCCGTTTTGTCCTTCTCCACAGTGGGTATGACCGATATAAACGCCGCCTCCCAGGGTGCAGCTGAAGGAAGAACAGATTCCTTCATGGCCTTATACCACTCAGGAGGAAACCCATCACAGCCCAGTGATTTGCTGGTCTTAAGATCTGATATCCCATGGTCAACTTCCTCAGCTGATATTTCTGCCATTAACTTGTCATTTTAGTTCGTCAGCTCGCTCAATAGGACTTTAATTTCCTCCTTTAAGCTCATTGTCACTTGCACTAACTCCTTCCTCATTTCTGATTTGACGAAATGAGGAAGGAGTTGTTTTATAGATGAATGCTTCGACCAAATGTCTTCAACCATTGAATACTGTGTATCATTGTGCTTTAAGGTTTATAACTGATAGCAGACGTTTTACACATCATTGTGAGTTGCATGCTAAGGCTGACTGGCCTCCTTTAAGCGTACGGAGAAACAATCACCTTATGATCCTGGTTTATAAATCTCTACGCGGCCTAACTTTAATGTGTTTGAACTGAAAAAGGGAAGCAAGAGGTCAGTGTGTTGCTACTACAGCCTGGAATCAACTCCAGTCTGAACTCAAGATGTCGGAAATGATTCCATTGGATTTATTTCGAGCCTAAAAATAGGCAACAAGATTCTATGAAACAGAGTCACTGCTTTTAAATTGTTTTTCTACTGTTTTACACTTGTGCATATGTATTACCGTATTTTCCGGACTATAAGTTGCTCCGGAGTATAAGTCGCACCAGCCATAAAATGCATAATAAAGAAGTAAAAGACATATATATAAGTCGCACTGGACTATATGTCGCATTTTTTGGGGAAATTTATGTGATAAAATCCAACACCAAGAACAGACATGTCATCTAGAAAGGCAATAAAATAGAAAAGAGGCAACAACATGCTGAGTAATTGTACGGTATGCTAACGCTACACGATAAACAACGAACTGAGAACGTGCCTGGTATGTTAACATAAAAAGAGTTATTCAGATAACTATAGCATAAATAACATGCTAATAAGTTTACCAAACCATCCGTGTCGCTCCAAATCACTAAATCTTCATCTTCGGTGTCACTTGTAAACAACTCGGCTAACTCCGGAGCTAGCTTCTACAACACACATTGTCAACACAGGCCTAGAGCGCCCTCTGGCGGTTTAGTGTGAAAATAACATGTGATATGATATAATAATGTGTTAATAATTTCACACATAAGACGCTCCGGAGTATAAGTCGCAACCCCGGTCAAACTATGAAAAAAACTGCGACTTATAGTCCGGAAAATACGGTAATTGGTTTTATTTTGTAACCAGGCATTTTAAAGATGCCTCTTTAAAATGAGATCCAGATCTCAACGGGGTTTACCTGGTTAAATGAAGGAAATAAAAATGATAAATAAAAAAAGGTCTCGCATGCCCTCCACCTTTACCCATTACTTCACCCACCACAGCAGGCAAGGCCTCTCCTTCCTCGACCGAGTGCGTTCTGCAAGCTTTGCTTTTGTGCTTTCCGAGACTGGACTCGTCCCTTCTTGTTTTCATCCCCACTCATGCTTCTTGAGAGAGAGTAACATTTAACGCGTTAACACCTTGATTAGAGGGACTTTCATATCCAGCGATGCAGGACCTCTTTTCTATGCTAATCGCCATGACACCGGAAGTCTGGTTTTGTCTTTTTTAAACAAAAAACAATTTTTTTTTCAAATTTAAAATACAGAATTTAGCCTTTATTAGTGGTTTACAGCGACATGAATCAAAATTTAAACGAGAGAGAGAAAAAACGGATCGAGTCAGGAGATGAAAGGCTTTCGTTTCTGAAAGGATGTCTCTGCAAGGATAGCTATGAAAGATTTCAGTGTCTAGGAGTCACATAGTAACGACATTGGTCTTCAAAAGAAAAAAAAATCTTATTAGAGATTTAATTATTTATACTTTTTAGTTAGAAGAGAAAAGAAAAAAAAAAATCAGTAGCGCTTTGACCCCACTTACTGAGATCTTGCAGAGGAGGAATGAAAAGTGTCCTCCTCATAGTATCAGACATCCTTGGATAGGTTAATTAAGATGAACACACGGCTCGAATGTTTTCAAACTCAGCAAGGTCACAGCCTCAAACCACAGTTGTGATCTCAGGAACAAAATAAATAACATGCCTGTTGAATCATCTTTTCATGGAAGTGTCCCATTTTGCAGAAGGACAGATAAAATTAATAGCATCAGAGTCCTTGGTGTCTTTTATGCATTCATACTGAGTCCATTACACATGTGTGGGGTCATAGGTCGCTTATAGAAGAGTACGCAGTCATCTGCAACTCTGCTGTTCATTGAAGCCTCTTCTAGATTAAAGTTTCGTCTCGTTCTTCATACTTCAGCTCGAAGGTTTAGTTTCTATCCTACCCTTGGCTCTAAATTACAATAAAACCTGAAATAATATTTCTAAACTTCAGAGTTGGGTGACCAAAAGAAGTGGCCACACCTGGGGGAAAACACCAGCTGCTTGTGAATCAGCTGCAACTGAATCAAGTGTTAGCTTAAGGTTGTTGACATTTAGTCACGACTTGACCACAAACCTCACTTAGTTTTGTTGGGTTTGCGTGTTACAGAAGGCAGGGCATAATTATGAAATGAAAGGCAAATGATCCACGACTTTCACAAAATATTTTACAATTCAAAATCTGAAAAGTGTGGTGTGCATTTGTGTCCAGCCCAGCTGAGTAAATAGTTTTTAGAAACACTCCAACTGCAAGTCTTTGCATGTCCAGAAACTGACATTTCTGATGAGTATTTGCTGTAAAATAGAACAAAATCAATCAGATTGCACGGAGAATATCCGTTTTTAAATCTTGCAACAAATTCTCAGTTGGTATGGACTTTGGCTGGACCATTTTAACCTGCGAGTATCATTAGCCTACAGCTCTGGCTCCAGGTTTAGGACCGCTGTCCTGCTGAAAGGTGAACCACTGCCTCAGTCTCTAACCTTTAACCTTGGGGACTGAGAAGTTTCCCTTTCAAAACCAAAACGTGGTTTGGCTTTTAAAAACCAGATTATTATTTTTCTACCATTTCCTTCAGCTGTCCTATAACATCATTTCCCAATAAAACAAAGGAGTTTCTAGCAGTAGCATGACACAGTGAGAATAATTTAGCGAAGCGCTGTATGGCCTCATGTTTTTTACATCCATAAAACCGACCATTTATGTTTTTTCTCCTTTCTTCAGATTAATTACTGAAAACTTTACATACTGATTCAAGCAAGTAAGATGATAAACTTATAACAAGTTAAATAAAGATTGTTATAAGTAAATATTTTTCATTTCTAAAAAATATTCACATCCACATGGTGTATTATGCAAAATTCACTTTTTGCATGTTTCTGTACTTCCATTTGGGTCTCTGTTGCTTCTAAAAACAAACAAACAAACAAACACATTATTTTTGTCAATGTTTTTTGGTGTCTGAAAAATGATCAGCTTCAAAACCCTCCCGCTGTTACCAAAACTGAGTTCAGCCTGTTACCGAGCAACACAAGTGAGGCTCCAGCACATTTGGTCAGCTGATTTTACCTCCCTATACGCTGTACAATGGCTGCTGGAAAAGGCGAGTGTTTTATTGTTGACTTATCACTCAGAAGTCACTTGCTGCGTTCTTGTTGGTTACACAGGAGGCTCCACTTCTGCTTTTCAAAGATGTACGATTGTATAATTGCGCATCTGCTTGCAGCCATTTTTACGTGCGAGTGTAAATGTAAAGTTGGGAGCGTGGACAGCAGCAGATTATTTCAATTTAAGAGACACAAGGCCCTAAAACAGCTCAAAATAGGCAGAACTGATCAGACTAAAATCTTATTATCTAGAATATAATGAACATGTTTTGTTTATCTTAGGCTGTTTTTGGAAGCATAATAGGTTACCTTTAATATTTGTTGTAAAATTAACAGAAGAACATAAATGCAAGCTAAGCAGTCCATGCTTGTAGATGACATTTAAAATAAATAATTAGGTCTTATTTCTCCACAGGAAATAGAAAACCGCGGCTCAGGTCTGGATGTATGAAACTGACTCGTCCCTTTTGTCCTAATATTTAAACACTTGCAGCTTAAACACAGCCAGTGTGTTTAAACGTCTCCTCATAAACAGGATGTGACCTCAGAGTCCTGAATGCCAGCTCTGGCTCTGAACACAGACAGCATTCGCAACGTCTTGACGAGCCAACGATCGCCCAACAACGCACGTCTGCTGAAGTGAATCAGGTGTTAATTCAAAAACAAATCTAAAACATCTCAAATCACGGAACATTTAACTTTGAGGGCTAATGACATTTCTGGCATGAATTGTTGGTGTAAACATGAGCTGTCCTTGACGGGCAGTAATAACGGCGGTTAGTGACTTCGAACTGAATGGTTCCTCCAACTGTTAGCGCTGAGAGCTTTCTTAGACTGATGCGTCCTTGTCGCACAAGAACAGAGCAAAACACATCACATCCTTTCTTTATGATCCAGTAGGCAGTTCTGAAAATATCTCCAGCTAAGAAAGGTGCTAATTGGACTCTTGGTAAGATAAAAGCAAAGCAACTGTTGTGTGGAAAAAGCCAAAGGCTCCTATTGCCATGGCTACCTGCTACACTTGGCTTTAATTACTGTAATTATGGTTTTTAACTTTTTCACATCAAAGAGTGCTCTGGCATTCTGCAGCAAACGGCAGCGGTGACCTACAGCCCTGCCTCCCACTGAACTGTGGCTGATCTGAAGTCTCTCTGAGAACCTTCATCACGTCTGTGTTTGAGGTCTGAAAAACGTCCAACCTTTACTGTTGAGCAGATAGCCAGTTAATAAGTGACACACACATAAAGGCGACGCACACAAGAATATGTCTGTGCTGTCAAAGATAAACAAATTACAGAGAAAAAGCTTTCAGGGATATTGGCTCAGGCTCATAGTTGTGTCTCAGCAGCACCTGTTAATGAATTGGCCTCAATAATTACTAGCAGTCCTGGAAACATAACATAAAATCTATATTTTATTGCTGTAACAATCTCAAAATATTCATTAACATAATTACAGATATGCCCTCTTTCGCCAAATTGATGTTCTGGCTCATTGACGGTTTGAAATCTGCAGCTGTATGGCTATACGCCCTCTGCATACCTTGAGATTTTCCTTTAAGCAAAAAAAAAACAAAAAAAAACAATATGTTTTTTTTAATTATCTAGCCCTCTTTACTATTAACAAAATTGTGGAGAAAAATGTATTTTGTGTCTAAAAACTTGTACTTACTTAGGTTTAGGACGGATGTATCCATCTAAACCTAAACGTTATTAGTTAGTTTACTGGTTATTTGGCGGCTTGGCGCTCTTTCTTCTAAATATAACAGCTGTGAAGCTGCTAAAAATGAATACGTGGAGCTTTAGTCCTCCGGAAGTCCTGCGATGAAACGAGTAAACCCTGCCTGAACTTTTTGCCATGTGTGGGTCTGGTGGGTTTCCGGTTACAAGTTTTGTTGTGTGGTTTAGTGAACTGAAGAGCTGACCAGTCTTCTGGTTGGCCGACCGTGACATCTGCCGCGCTTTTCCTGAGCGTCGCACTAAGACCGCGGGTTAAACAGTTAAATCTAGTTTAAACTTTGCCAAAAACAGTAGAATTAAAGCAAACGGTGTTGCTTCATCCCATCATTCTCTGGGAGGTCTCAGACACGTCACCTGACCCTGTGCGACACACACACCATGTGTGCTGGAGTTGTGGATTTGTTCTATGGGTCAGGTGCAGTGACAGTTTTGTGCATACCTCCGATAATATCCTGCAGACGCCCCTGTACACAGGCGCTCCTCATCCAATCGGTCATTTTACAAAATGGCAGATTGGATACACATCCAAAGCTGGTTGAGATGGAGCAGCTGCACACAAC
The DNA here is from genome assembly GCA_903067055.1 of Poeciliopsis paucimaculata. NCBI lineage: Eukaryota > Metazoa > Chordata > Actinopteri > Cyprinodontiformes > Poeciliidae > Poeciliopsis > Poeciliopsis paucimaculata. Next base: position 151,436 of record CAEGAD010032312.1, on the reverse strand, counting down.
AAAATATTGTTGCGCAAAATATTGAATGCAAGAGCACAATAAACTTTTATTTGAATTATAAATGTGAGAAATATGCATTCCTTTGCTCCCTGTAATAATTTTACCCAATGGTGTGCTGCACCCTATTTAATACACTGAAGTCTGCTGCTGCGACAAAAATGCGAAAAACTTGAATAATTTCATAAGTCGCTGTGTCATGGTCTGCATCTAGCAGGAAAGTCATTTGGATGGAAAACGGAAACGGTGAACGATAATAAACTTAAAGGTCCACTATTCCATGTCCTTGGACAAGTTATAGGTCTGTGGTCTATGCAAAACATGTTCATTACATTTAAAACACAAAGTCATTCTCAGATATTGAAATTTCGCCCGATCAGTTTTGAGCTCGTTAAGGAATGCGCCATTTTACCGTTATTATGCAAATGAGCTGCTGCTGGCCAAATCCTCCTGGCTCAGTGTTGACATTATTAGCACCTGAGACACAAACAAAAAAAGACTCAGACAATATCGGTGTTTTCATAAACACTACGTCTTCTCAATGTTGACTATCACTTTCAGTTAAACTCCGACAGTAAATGCGCTAAGCTTCACCTGAGATCCAGGACAAGCAGAGGCTAGCATTCAGCGTTAGCTTATGCTACCTGACAAATCAGGTTCAAGCCGAACAACAACACAAAACACACACGAAAACACGTCGCCGTCATCTGCAGATTTTGGAGCAGATTTGTGTCCAGGTAACCCGGTTTCAGGCCCGGTATTTTGGTAAATCCCACCTTGTCCTGCTGGTAGTTTTCTGAGGAATCTTTCCTAAACTTATTGCGCAAACTACAACTTACAAACTACAATTTGTGCAAAAATAAAACGTAGCCAAGCAACTCCGTCCTATTCTTCGTGTCTGGGATGAAATCCAGGGGCGGATACTCTGTGTTGCAGCCGATAATTTATTTTTTACATTTCATTTCCAGCCACCTTTACAGTGGAAACTGAGTGACTGTTGAAATGAACGCTAACCTGGGTTGCCAGGTGAGCGGCTGGGCGGGGCTTGGTTTGGGGTTGCTAGGGAACAAATTGTGCAACAATTTAGAGGTTTTTCACACAGGTCATTTTGCAAAGACCAGCACAACATTTACTCCGTCCCAAAAAAACATCCGAGTGTTTTTTATTATTATTATTATTTTGTTTTGCTTCTAGAAGCAGGAAATACCCAAATGGAAGCACAGAAACATGCAATTATAATTGATAAATTGATAATTGATTAAGCTCTAACTGGACTTCAGACTTTCAGAAACCTTGTGGGAAAAGATTTCTGATATAATCTGATTATTGTCTAAGTATCCTAAGTTCCTGTTGATCACAGTGTAACCGAGTTTTGAGATTAACATATCCCCGCTACTTCCTGCTTCCTTTTTTCGTACTGCTTCATGTTGTCATTGTGTGTGAAAATAACGTGCTGAATGAGTCTCTTTTCATGCAATGCGAGGAAACGCAGGACTTTATTAAGCAAAGCTTTACTCAAGTTAAACACAGCAAGTTGTTTCAGACCTGATTGAACGTTCAATCAGGTCTACCAAGCTACAGTGAGATTGCTAACCTTGGTAAAAACCTGTTATTTAACTTAAAATAGAACATTATGATGGTTGAATGAACCAGCTAAATCACTGGTTAGTGTTTGTTCAGGCCTGGACTACAACAAGAGAGAAAAGTCCAACAATCAACTGCAGGCACTGTGAGTTACAACATAATGGAGGGGTGATATTACTTAGCATCCATCATAGCTTTCCATCATGTGGAAAATTACAGTGTGCATCTTTGAGCTGGGTTTCCATCAGGGGTAACGAGGTTCTGGAGTTACTCGGCTCAGAAACCCAGAGGCTAACGTCCTTCTGAAGTCAGACGGTAACTCTTATTTTACCAGAAGTTTCTGCTGCTTTTCTCTCACAACGATCATCTTTTGGTTCCCGAGTTACAAAGTTAAAAAGAGACGTTTTACGTGCTTAGCTGGAAAGACACACCGTTTCTTTATTTCACAATAAATCCAGGTTATTTATTCAGTAATTGCTGGCTTTCTTTTCTAAAGAAGGAAATTACAGAAATATTGTCAAAGTGTTTTTTTTTTTATTTCCATCCAAACTCCTGTGAGTTGTAGGGTAGTTACAACAACTTTTGAGTCTTGCTATTGATAATTTGATGCTAATATGTTAATAGAAGTACAACATATTTTATTATCTCTAAAGTTACTAATTTTAAATTTGTTATTTTTCATGTTGGAGTTTCATAAAATTATGGATTTATTCTCTTATGTTTTTGGCTCTATTGTCGCATGACGGTTCTTGTAATACCAATTAAATTAATTAAAATAAATAAAGACGGGCCCTAATATTCCACCGTACAGTTGGTCTGAATTCAAAACTCAAATAAATACAAAGCTGTAAATCACGCTCGTCAAACAAGATGGCCGTCCTGAAGGAGTGAATTGATAAAAAAGTTAAATAATTTTCTAAACATTAAATCTTCAAAACCAAAAATTTAATTAATTTCTAGTGTAAATATCTTAGCATACTTGACATTAATCAAAATTAACCTACAAGTAATTTTTCAGCAATAGGAGCTTCTTTTAAGTCAATATTTTTTTATATTGAAAAAGTAATAGTTATAAATAATTCATTCAATGTGAAAGGAATCACTGACTAAAATCAAGCTCACATTTCTAGCTGAAAAATTACTAGTAAGTTAATTTAGTCTTATTTCAAACATATTTTCACTAGAAACTAAATCAAAAATATTTGGTGAGATTTAGTGTTTGTGCACATTTTCTATTTTCAGATACTATAATGTATTGATCAGAGCTCTGTGAGGCGTTCAAAGCCCAACAATGTGCAGGACGTTCCAGAGTTCAATTTTAGGGTTTTCCAATAAAATGGACAAAGTCGGCATCTGTGTGATAAAATTTTATTTATTGCCGTTTCGATTCCCACTCAGACTCATACATTAAACATCCACTTGCCCATGCGACGCCCGCCCCGCGCACACAGGCTCCGCCCACCTCCCCGTCACAGCCATCCATTGGCGGAGAAGTCCCGCCTCAGCAGCTGAGTCTCTGCCTCTGTGAGCGGCTGTAGAGGAGACCGGCAGGTGCCGCCGTGGTAACCAAACCACTCCATCGCCTGCTTCAGGGCAGGAACTCCCAATTTTCTGGTCACCTAGCAACAAGGAGCTTCAGTCAATTTCTACACATCCCCATCGTTATATGGACCGCATATAGAAACAGTGGCAGTAAAAGAGAAATGTGTGAAGGCCTGATATTTGGTGCGACTTCAGACTCATGAAGCGGTGGGAGGGCGAGTCTGCCTGGGCCGTGACATTTAACACTCCTTAATGAACCTGTTTGTAGCCTCAAGCGCACTCAGCAGCCAAATCAGCCGGTACCAGAGCATCTCTGATCAGAGCTCAGCACACACCTCTGACATTCACCACGGAGCGCAAAACAAAGCAGTTTTTAACTGAACCCATTCTGTTTTTACTCACTTCTTCTGGTGAAGCTCATCACTTAGGAACACGATTCGACAAGATGATGTGATTAAACTTAAAGGAGACCCCTTGAGCTTCTTTGGACAAGTTAGGAAAGATCAATGATCTATGCAAAACTTGATCATTACATTTTTTTGCACATAAATTGTTAGATAATGAGATTTTAACCTGCTCAGTTCTGACCTCTTTGAGTTTCTTATTGCGTCTTGTCACTTTAAAATCCAAATTAGCTGCTGCTGGCCACGCCCCGAACTCAATGGCTGCTAACAGATGCATAATTATAGAACCGTACATCTTTGAAAAGCAGAAGTAGAGCCTCCTGCACAACCAACAAAAATGCAGCAAGTGTCATCTGGATAGTAAGTCAACAACAAAACATTTGTCTTTTTCAGCAGCCATTGTACTGCTTATACAGCAGTAAAACCAGCTGACTAGACGTGGTAGAGCTTCGCTGGGGTTGCTAGGTGACAGGCTAGACTCAGATGTGGTTGCTAGGTGACGACACAGCTGCCGTTTGTGATTTAATCGGGAGGTTTTTGAAACGCCTAATTTTACAGCACCAATAAACATGAAGTTATTTACCATAAGTTGAAAACAGCTGGTTAGTTTTTTAAAAGCTGTTTTCAGAAACAGTAGAAACCCCGATACATAGCAACAAAACATAAAAAAATCCACATTTTGCCTGCAACTCCTGCAGAGTAACAATGGTTTTATTGGCTTTTTTTTTGTTAAAAAAAGTCTTTGAAGCAATGTATAATTATGCACCACTTCAGTTTGGTTTGGTTTAGAATATCCCAATAAAATTGAAGTCTGCAGTTGTAGTTTGAAAAATGTAGGGAAGTCCAATGGATCCTAAAATACTTGTGCAAGCCGTTGTTCGTGATAGAAGATAAACATTATTAATGTTGTGACTCGGAAATCTGTGATAATCCGCAGATTATTTTAAAATGATTTTCTTGTTGCTGTAAATTCCTACAGTTGACATTATCTCACCTCTTCTTTTCTTGTGGTAAATATTTTGTCACATGTTCTGACAGGAGTGAATATTTCACGCTGTAGTTTCAGCCTTCAAGTGATAAAATGTGATGGGAGCTCAGTGTGACGCCGTTTGTGGCGCTGTGGGTGCCGGTTTCCTGAACTGGCGCAGCAGATGGCACTCACGGCTGCGTTGGGTTCGATGAGCCGCTGCTGCAGGACTTTGGCTTCCTCCCAGCGCCCAGACCGACACAGACGCTCCAGTTCACACAGCTCCTGGCCCAGAACGTTAGCCAGCGCACACACTCCACCGACAGCACCTACACACACACACCCGCACGCACACACACACACAGGAACCAGTGAGAGTTCAATATAAAATGCTATCTTCGCACAACATTTGCTTAAATTTCTATATTCAATTAGATACAACTAAATTAATTTAATTAAATCAACTGGTCTTTTTGACCATTTGACATTCATAAATTTCAAATTAAAACTTACAAAAATGTGCTGCAAGCAAAGTTTAATAGTAACTTATTACATTTAATTACAGCCTAAGTAATTAAATGCAAGTTTTCTGAAAACCAGGGAGTATTTTTGCTACGCTGTACTTTTTATTTTTACTTGAGTAATTTTGTGATGAAGTATTTCTACTCAAACATGTTTTAACCAAAAAGTCACCAGACACACACCTGCAGCTTTTGTTCAAGTTTCATGTTTTTTACTAACAGAAAATTATTTGATTTTTTTTTTTTTTTTTGCCTGAATTTGTAATTTTCTGTTACTCAAATTAATTACTGTCATTTTTGTCCTTAAAATAACAAAAGTTTTGGTCTGTCTGATTATGTAATTATTGATAAATTGATCAGTTACTCAGTACTTGCATAGACTTTCAACCAAACACTGTTTAATGTCTTAGACGGCTACTTTTACTTTTACTTGAGTAAAAATATGTTGAATTAGTGCCATTGTTACTTGAGTACAACTTCTGGATCTTTTGTTCACCTCTGGCTGTAAAAATATATATTTTGTCTACAGTCCAGTTGATCGCAAAACAATTTTCAAACAATATGACTAAGAGTCTGTTCTTCTTTATGCCATCAAATAATGACAGCGATTGGAAAAGTCCCAAAAACAAAAACTACACCTTTATTTCTGGAACCTGCCGTGCTGACAGCGAACTGTGACGTTCCAAAGGAAGGTTGATTTGATCAAATTAAAAAAGACTTGAAAAAGCTTCGAACTGACAAGTCAGCAAACCAGATCTGGGAAGCCGCTAAGTGCTGCCGCGTGTCAGCAGTTTTCATTTCCCATCAAAGCTGCAAGATTTCAATAAGACCTCAACACAACGCCTGCAACATGATGACCGTGAGGATGAACTTGGTAATCAGAGCAGCAACACACACACACACGCGCCCACACACTCACACACACACGCACACGCACACACACACACACACACACTGACCGCATGGACGCATTTCTATATGAACCTGTCTGTGCCAACTTGCTAGCTCTGCTAATCTCTGAACTATTTGCATAATTTTTTTGGACACTGTAGGTTTCTGCAAGATTTACAAAAAGGTCTAATTTCTGATTGCTGAAACATTTCTGTGAATGTTTTTGATCATTATCCAGCTTAATGATAATAATTATTATCTTTTTTCAGTTTACTGAACGTCTTCTTACATCTTTCCCTAAAATGTCCTGGGATTTTTCTAACAACGTTAATTTGTTTATCTAAGGATCAGCATTAATCTTCCAAACATTACAATAAAAATCATTTGAAGACATTTTATTTGTGTCTTTTAGGCACAAACAAGATCAAATTAAGTCAAATTAACTGCTTCAACAACTTAAAAACATTATAAAAATACTTTACCACACAAACAGTTTCAACCATAATTATTAATGTAATTTTCTATTTAAAATCACTCATTTTGTTCATTTGATTGTACAGGGACGTTTACATTTTACGTTCCCAGGGTTTGTGGTGGGTAAACAGGCCCACAGCATCACAGATCCTCCACTATGCTTAACAGTGAGGTGCTTGTCCACACTTTCATGCTTTTCTTACGGATGCGAATGGACTGGACTCTTTTTTTAACCAGGAGCAAAAGAGAAATCCCACAACTGCTAAAATGTGATTTGCATTTTGTGAAGTAAGTTGCGTTCAGAGGCTTTTGTGTCATTTCCTTCGGTGGTCCCTGGTGCAGCGCCACCACAGGCGAGGAGGTGGAACAGGTTTTCCAATTTGGATCGTTTGACTTGTGAGAAAATGAGTCGCACCAACTGAACATGTTGCAATTTTGGCACAAAATGGAACCAGGTCTACCGGACCATCAGAGCAACGTTTTCAAATTAAATGCTCGGTTTTTCTAGATTTTCTTGTGAGAAATTTTGCTACTGGAATATAAAAGTGTTATACATTCTTGCCAAAGGTACCAACAAATGTTTTATGCACATCTGAAAACAGACGCCATGGATGTGTGTTTGTTTGAAATCTAAAACTGTGTTTATCCTGTCATCTTTTACGCTGGTTGGAGAGAAAATAAACCCCAGATTAATTAGATTCAATAAGAAATATCTTCACATGTCTGGCTGTAGTGTAAAGGCCTCTTGTTACATGAAATCTTAAAACAATTAGATATGGTTATTCACCCGGGTTCTGGTTGAAAGGAAGTACAGCTGATGGTTCCCCGTTGAGGAACAACAGCTCCCCTTTGGGGTTTCTTACCAACACAATAAGCAGCCATCAGAAACCCTGCTGAGCCCGCTAAAACCTGGAAATCCTGCGCCTTGGTTTTGTGAACAATCAGGCCAATCCGTGTGATCTGAGGAAACATAAAAAAAAGAAAAAGAAAAGAGTCAAAAGCAGCGTTTTTTTTTTTTTCCAACGTCAGTTCCTCCCAGCTGCCAGAGTAAATATCTGCCGGTGTATTTAAATCCCAGGAGAGATTCTCACCGGGGACTGAGACATGCCTAACATCTCACAGGGTAAACAAATCGCTCAGTAAGAGACAAGCATCATCTCCTCTCTGAGCCAAGGTTTTTTCTTTATTTTGGAGGAGGGGATCGTTCAAGATCCAAATCAAAAGAGGGAGGAGAAGAAATGGAGGAAAGCAGATAGTTCCCAAGAGAGCCAAAAAAAGAGGATTTAACTTCAAACGGTGGTGAGAAAAGAACTGGAGACGCTCATGAATATCATCTCATGAATATCGGCTCCATGTTTTGTTTTGCTTCTTTCGACTTTCTTTTGTCAATCCACAAACTGAAACCCACAATCCTCGTAAACCTGAAATGTTCAAAGGGAGGCCGCGCGCTCCGCAGGGAAAACCTGCTGAATCCTGCCTCAGCCTCCATTAGCGTTCCCACTGACGGTGTATTTATAACCACAGCCTGTCAGTCACTTTCCTCATATTAGTCATTTAAAACATGCAGGACTGTAATTGATCAGTCAATCAATCAGGCTACAGGAGCTCCTGCTGGTCGCCTGAAAGCTGGAGCTCTCTGGTTCTGCAGATAAAGCTCTAATGGGGAAAATAATACCGCAGGAAGACGACCGTCTTCCCAGGTGTCAGGAAGACGTATTAGCTTTTATTTTCTTTGGAGTCTAATTACTGCTGCTAGCATGCAACGTGCAGCTTAAGGTCCTGGGAAAACATACCTGTTAGATTCATGAATTAAGCATTTATTATGCTGTTCAACTACAAATGCAGTTTATGTTACAACCAAGCCGAGAGCTGATGTTTCACATGTACACTTTATCCTGATGGTTTTCTAGAGATAACGAGTTAACTTTCTGTTTTCTAGAGATAACGAGATAATTAGTTAACTTCATGTTTTCTAGAGATTGTGAGCTAATTTCTCGTTTCAGATAACGGGCTCATTGTCGGTTTTCCGAATATCCTTTTCCCCTCTAGTTTTCTCGAGTTAACGAGTCATTCCCCATTTTCTACAGATAGAGTGAACTTTCCGTTGCGATAACTTGCGATTTTACAGCATTCCACAAAACATTTTTCCCAATGTTTTTTTTGAGATAAGTTAATTTCCATGATTTTTTTTCCTGTGAAAATAAGTTGCACAATAGCCTGAATTTTATTGGCAGAATCAGGTTTTGCAAACACAATTTTTTTATAGACTTAAAGAAGAGTTGGCTAAAGTCAAAATCGGCAGGTCAAAGTTTTCTAAAAACATCGACTGCATTGCATAGTATTTTATGTCCAGTTTCTAGTACACTTGAAGTAAGATAAAACTAAATTACAAGTAACTTTTCATAATGACAAAGGAGCTTCATTAAAACGTTCTAGTTCCACTGGCAGATTATTGTGTCACTTATTAGATGGAAAATTGTTTCGCTTTAAGAGAAATAACCTGCCAGTAAAACTTCTTAATGAATATTTGACTGAATTATTGACTGAAATACATCTTGCTGAAATGATACTTCCAAGTTAGTTTTGTCTTATTTCAAGTGTACTGCAATATTTGCACTGGCAACCAGACAAAAAATACTTGGCAACGTTTTGTGTTTCAGCAGAGGAGGATAAAAATTGGCCACAAATTCTGAATCTTTTCTCCTGTAATGAAAACAAAACAAACAGGAGAGCCATTCAGGTGCAGAATAATACAAACCCAATGGGGGCGCTCAGGCAGTTTCATGCTTTGGTTTAAATTGGCCCTAAGAAGGACAGACCTGCGATAAAGAAACACAAGTGTTGTGTCCTTTTCGCTCTAAACACTCCAGCGTTCAAAGGACTTAATCAATAAGTCCAGAGTCAATGCTTCTTAGATTTTGTTGTTTTGCTTACATTTCAGACTAACACTGAACTGACTGTCAAACAGGGAGGCAGGGTTTATTTTGTAGGTAGATTAGTGTTTCATTTTCCCTTTAAAAACATTTATTAGTGCATTTATTGTTGTTATTCATCATTGTAAACATTTAAATGTTTAATCCAAAGAATCCCTAAGAAGAAATTCACACATACTGTTACCAAAATACATCATTTGTGTCATTAAATCTGGAGTTTTAAGGTGCAACATGAATTTTTTGCTGATATTTTAAGGTTAGCTGAGTGGTATGAATACTGTTTACAGCTGAAGGTAAAGCGAATTAAAAAATAATTTCTGTTGAAAAGAATAAATGAGGGTTTTGATCATTTCACAGAAAAAATAATCTGAAATTCATTGCAAGTATTTTCTGCTCATTGCCATTTCTACCTTTCTTCCAGGAATACATGCTCAAAAGATAAAAAAGAAGCAACGAATAAAACCGTTGTGATTCCTTCGGTGAGACAGTTTTGATTGTCTTGAAAAAGAATAGAGGCTTATTTTGTATTGTGTTTTCTTAGAATAACGTTCTGTGGATCCGAGTTTTCAGACCTCTGGGTTTTATTCACCCACAATGTCGGCAGCAGAAGAGAAAAACAGAATAAGCAACAGTTCAACATGTCCTAAAGTATCAGAAGCGTCACAACGGAGCATTAATGTTGGGTTAAAGGTCAATCTCTCAGTTCAGATTGAAGTCGGATAGAAAAAAACTGGAGAATGAAAAGCAGGACACCTTGTAAAATGTTTCAGTTTTACTTTATTTTTGTCTTCTTTCCATACAAATATATATATATATATATATATACGTATATATATATATATATATACGTATATATATATATATATATACATATATATATATACGTATATATATAAAAATAAAGTCTGAAAAGTGTGGTGTGCATTTGAATTCAATCGTCTTTAGTTTGACAGCAAAATTAAAATGTAGTTCAATTTCCTTTGAAATTACTGCAAATAAAAAGTAAACAGAGTTCATGTGTGTCATTTCAATACATGCCGCACTTTGCAGTTCAGTATTTATTAAAATGTAGAAAACCAAGAATCAATTTCTTCCCACTTTACATTGATGCATTTCTCTGAGTTGGCCTCAATAAATGAAAGTTTGTGTGACAAATTTAAGGCTTATGAATTTATCTGATATTAGGAAATAATTTATGTCGGCTAACCTGAATAATCTTTCTGCAACGATCTTTATTCCCTGATACCAGAAATAGGAAGAGTACCCAAAAATACTTTAGTACAAGTAGCACTACTTTAACATATTTTTACTCAAGTAAAAATTATCCGGTAAAAAGTCTACTCAAGTACTGAATAACTAATCAAATTATCAATCATTTAATATTTAAATATCACTTATCAGGTGGATCAAAATATAAAGTTATGTAAAAATTTTGGTATTTTAAGGACCGAAATGACAATAATTCATTTAAGTGACAAAAAATAAAAAAATAGACCAAAGAAAATTTTTCCAAATCAGTTTCATCCAATAAAGAAAATGTATGAAACTTTGACATAAACTGCAGGTGTGTCTGGTGAATTTTTGGTTTAAACATGTTTGTTTTCATTCAGTGGGCAGAAAATCCAGGAATTTTACTCAAGTAAGAGTAGAAATACTTCATCATGAAATTACTCAAGCAAAAGGAGAAATTATAGCACAGTAAAAATATAACTATTTGCTGCCCATCTCTACCGGCGTTGCTGAACTGTCCTGCTCTGTGTCAGAGCAGCGCCACTCTGCCGACTCCCAGCAAGTCCACAAACATGTCATTTCCCAAACCAGAAATCCATTTGCAACTTCTTGCAAACACTTCCCACACGGACAGAATGTATGAAGAGCCCGACAAGAGCCAGGCGTTCTTCCTCCTTCCGGCACGCAACCCTGCAATCAGACCGCATCGGAGAGTCGGATGCACTTCGGTTTCGGGCTCTTCAGCCGTCACGGCTCCTTCAAACGTGAAGAAGCTGCTGACAATCAGTCCGTCTTTTCATAAAGATGTTTAAAAATTGCTCATTTTTAAACAGGGAGACGATTCAAACCCGTCTGTTTGGTCCTTGACCGGTTAGTTCCCGAGTTCATGCCCACTTGTTGCATTTCTTCCTGCTTCTATTTTAAACAAGCTGTTTTATACCATGTAACAGCAGCGAATTTGTTTTGGCAGTATAATAAAAAGACTCTGAATGTACCTGTTAAAATGCTAGGATAATGTGACGTAAACAATATTTTGAATATACTTCTTCAGCAAACAAAGGAAGTTTGATTTGTTCTGCTAAACTGCATACAGTAGCTTCAAATTCAAAAACACCTTACTTATCCCAAAGGTGAATTAAATATTGTAACTCGTTGATTTAGATTCTTCAGAGTAGTTATTGTAGATAGTGATGACTGTTGGCAGGAAAGATCTCCCGTAGAAGTCTGTGTTACAGCAAATCTGAAGAAGCTTCTGACTGAAGATACTCTGTCTTCTCATGAACATGATGGTCAGGATTGTCCATAATGTTCTTGATTTTATGAAGAATCCTTCTGCATTTTATCATATTTTAAAATGTATTGATGTAACTTATAGGTATAGATTGACAAGGAGTTGATAATTACTCTGATGATGGACAGGTGCTGGTCAAAAAATATCATGAAAAAGTTTATTTAAATCAGTAATTCCTTCAAAAAGTAAAATTTGTACATTATGTTCATTCGTTACATTCAGACTAGCGTTTATATAGCTTACAAGAAAGCTTGATTAGAAAGACATTGGTAACCATAGAGACAGTGCTGCACTGTCATGTAGCCTAGCATGTGAGGAAAAAAACTGGTTAGCATCTGGTCTTTTGTATGTTTTTGACAAAAGACGAGACGCTAAAGGGAAACGCCGTTTATGACATATGGATATAAATCATGTGGTGTGAATTCAGGCAAGGTCGGTAATTTGATCAACACCACGTCAGGGGGGAGGCGGTTCGGCTCGGTTCTAAGCTAGACGTTTCCAGCTTCTGCAAATACCGCCGACTATGAGCCACAATCAGGTGTGTTACAAATGAGCCCAACTCCAACAAGTAAAAGCCATGAATAAACTGGTAAAAACAACTTTGGAAAACAATTTCAGTCCCTCTGTTCAATACTCAGTGCCTCGCTTCACATCATGGCGCCTTAAATGATTTAGTGACGTAGTTGCAAAGAGTCAATAGCTGAATAAAACCTATTTAACGTCGACAGTGTCGATATAATGAATACTAAGCATCAAATCTCTTGTTCGTTAATTTTGCTCTCTTTGCAATAAAGGGAAATAAACTGGTTAACTTTCATGGTTCCTAGTTTTATGTAACATAAGAGGGTCAGTTCGTACTACAAGAAAAACTAAGGCTACTTGAGGGAAAAGATGCTTTATGAAGTTAATTTTGTTTAAGTCTGAAAATTAAGTGGATAAGCGACAAAACATGAGAAAAAGTGTCTGCAGGTGAAAGGTTAAAGTGTGATAAAACCTTTGACCTTGTGTGTTGAATTAATGTCATCTTCACTGTAAAGCTCAAGTGTGAAAACTTTTTCCATCCAGCTTCACTGAAAGCCTCTGCACCATTCATGTGCAAATAGCTACTTCTTTTTATTCAGTCTTAAAAAACATCGGCCAGCTATTGAATTAAAAATAATCTATACAAACTCTGGGATATTTCAATTTCTGCGACGCTGAACTGATACTTAAAATATACAAAGCAACCTTTGCAATCTTTCTCTGACTTTGAAGCAATTGCAGTTCTGTTCCAGCGTGAGCGTTGATATCTGGTCCATTAAACAAAGCGGATTGGTCAAAATTCAGACGGCTTGCAGTGATTGGTTAGAAAAAACCCAAATCGTTACCGTGATTGGTCAGATTTGAGGGAAACTCACATTGACTTATGAAAATTGTGAAAAATGTGTGAACGATGAGTAAACGTGCATTAATAGATCACAATATTGTGACTTCCTGAAGAGACTGATTGTTGCTCACTGGGTCGATTCCCGTCGCTGCAGCAGCAGATGTGCATCCACTGTTTTTGTTTGCGTGTTTTATGATGTTCATCTGCCTCATTTTGATGTTTCCTGAAAATGAGAACTTGTTCCCAATCAACTTATGTGGTAAAATAAAGATTAAATACAATGTAAAAAAAAACAACAACAACAAAAAAAACCCCAAAGATGATCAGAATTTCCTCCTGAAAAACTAAAATAAAATAAAAAAGTATCCTCAGCTTACGTCTCCTCCGCTGTCCTTCAGGCCGAGGATGTTTGGGTGCTGAGACAGCGTCACCACGGCGTCCACCGGCAGGTCCAGGCCCGTGTTGGCCGGGACGTTGTACAGAACCACTGGCACCGGGCTGCTGTCTGCCACCTGCAGGCCGGAGGAGGAATGACACGTCTAAACCAGAGAGTCGATCTCTGAACATGATTTCACTCCAGGTCAACATTTGGTTAATTATTCCAATAAAACTCTTTTTCTAATTATTAAAAAAAGCAGACTGCAGATTTGTTTTTCAGTAAAACAGAAAAACAAGACTCATTTTTTTCATTTTCTGAAAGCATTACAGGCCTTGAACAAGTTGATATACTTTAAAAGCTAAAATGTTTGAACTCGGTTTTAATGTTTTTGTTTCAAAAGTTTTTAATATGTCCGTATTTGTTTTAAAAAAGCTCTCCGGGGATTTTAAGGTTTTACAGCGCCACCAACTGGACTTAGTCTGACAAATCACTGATCAGGCCTAACATTACGACCACCTGGTCTGAGAATACCCATCCTCACATGCTTCAGATCTCAAAGCAATGTGTATTCTGACATAATTTTGTTTCTGAAGTAGGATTATCTGCAGAGATTAGGTTTATACTTCTATTTGGATCTCAACTTCTTCTAAAAACAGCCAAAGCGCTTTAAAAAAAGAAAAAGCCTAGTTGTGTTTAGAGAATATGTTCATTTTTATTAATTTTCGGAAGATGACCTTTTTCAAAAATGATCGGAATGTAAAGTCACAAATCAGCAGGCACTGCATTCCCTACCAACGCCAGTGAAGCCCAGCCTGTTACCTAGCAACCCCAGCTGAGCTCCAGCACCTTTGGTCAGCTGGTTTTACCTCTGTATGCGCTGTACAATGGCTGCTGGAAAAAGACAAGCGTTTCATTGTTGACTGACCATCCAGAAACCATTTGCTGCATTCTTGCTTATTGTGCAGGAGGCTCTACTTATACTTTTCAAAGATGTACGGTTGTAGAATTGAACATTTGCTTGCAGCCATTTTTACACATGAATGTAAACCTTGAGCTTATTTGAATTTAAAGTGAGAGGAGGCCCTAAAACAGCACAAAATATGCAGAACTGAGCAGATTTGTGGAAAAAATATAATGAACATATTTTGCTCTATCCTAACCTGTTCAAGAAAGTGCAATAAGTTACCTTTAACATGTCTATTTTTTATGTAATGCTTAAAATTTAGTCTAATTGCTTAATATTTAATAATTGAATGAAATTCTAATTATGTCTCTATCTCATCTAGCCAACAAAATTTGACCTTTACTCACCGATATCATGCACTCACCCAAATTTCCTCTTCCTGGCAAACTTACAGAGGCATAAAATTCACTTCCAGTTTGCTACTGAATGAGGTACGAATCAATCTCATGTCAGAAGTCATGATTACGTTTCTGCAGTAGAAGAGCCAGCTGACCTTTGTGAAGTGATGAATGAGCGCCCGGCTGTCCATCTTGCCCTTGTAGAAGCAGGGGTTCACCACCAGGACGGCGTCCGCTCCGGCTGCCGCCATCTTGGCTGTGAGCTGGACGGTGGCTCTGGTGGCTGGACGGAAAAAAACACAGGAATAAATCAACAGAGTGCCAAAAAAACTTTTACTCTGGTAAAAGTAGCACTACAACATGTTTTTACTGACACAAGAGAAGAAAGTAGAAATTACTCGAGTAAGAGTAAAAAAGTACTTGGTAAAACGTCTAACTGATCAAATTATCTATTAATATTTACAAATTAAATTATCAGACGGACCAAAACATAAAGTTAAGTTGAGCATATTTTGGCATTTTAAGGTAAAATAATAATTTATATAAGAAACAAAAAATAACAAAATCAGACAAAAGAAAAAAGTTTCCAAATCATTTTCTTTTAATTAAAAACTTATTAAACTTGAATAAAAACTGCAGGTGTGTGTTTGTGTCGGGTGAGTTTTGGGTTAAAACATGTTTGTTTTTCATTCAGTGGGTAAAAATTTCAGAAAATTTACTCAAGAGAAAGTAGAAATACTTTATAATAAAATCACTAAAGTAATAATAAAAAGTACAGCATAGTAAAAATACCTTAAAAGTTTGTTTTTTTTTCAAAATACTTGCTCAAGTAAATGCGATTGAGTAAATGTAACTAGTTACTATCCAACTCTGGCTGTTGCTTGAGGGTTTTCAGTCTATAACGTTCAAAAACCATAACGTCACAAATCAGCAGGAACCGGGTTACCTAGCAACCCCAGTGAAGCCTGGCCGTTACCTAGCAACGGGCCTGGATTCAAACAGGGTCAAAGCAAAGCCATGAAAACACCTTCATTGTCTTTCATGTATGGTCAAAATTCCTCACAGACCAAAACTCACATTTTGCAGCTTTTCTAAAAGACTGAAAACAAAACGAAACTAAAAGCTCTGCAGCGGGCAAAAGTTTCTCCTCAAAAATGTAAAACATGATTTTAAAACGAGAGTTCATGCTGCTGCTGCTGCTGCAAAGCAAGGCACAGCCAGTCATCTATTAATGCCTAATAGAGCCAGGTTGGCTTTCTGCCCTAAATAAAATCATCTAAAAGCTGTAAACTGTATGTTTACTCAAACTATCTTTGTATGATATTAAAATTTGTTTGATGATCTGAAACGCTAAACTGCGGCAAGAACAGCAAAAAAAAGATAACCTACAAATTAAAGAAAGAAATTTGGATTTAATCAGTTCAGTTTGAGCTAAAGGTGAGAAAACATTTTAAGGTTTCAGACTCTAAAAACTATTCATCGTTTCCCATTACTGAGTCCTTGATTCCAGAGGATGCTATTTGGGTATTGCTGAATTATTAATAAAAATATTAATATACTCCTTTTTGAGTCATTTAAGCACAACAAAATCTAATGTGCATCTTAAACGCATCGTGGAGATTTTAAAAAGTGTACAAAGCTGTTCAGAAGCAAAGAAATGACAAAATATTAAAATCTTGTGCAATCTTTGTCGCTGCAATCTAATTTAAACTTCCTGTTCCTCTCATGCGACTCTATAATCACACAATTTCATTTTAACTCAACTAAAACACTAAATCTTTAAATAAAAACATGTCTGATTAAAAATTGTAATTGTTCTTAATTACTGTGACTCCAAAGATTGGATTTAACTGAACCAATAATTAACTTCATGAGAGTTTATGCTGCTTTTGAAAGGATGCAGCATTTTAAAACTTAAACTTACATTTTGAGACGTTTTTTCCTGATGAGATCAACCTAACCGTTAAAAACTTTTGGGTTTTTTTCACTCTTAAATTAAACTGTAATATGTTTGAAAATGAGAAAAAAAAAAACTTTAAAAGGTTGAAAAGTTTGGAATGAAAACCTGAACGTAAACAGAAAATGTAAAAAAAAAAAAATTGTTTTTACTTTGCAGTTGATTTTTTTTCTCTAATTAAAGTCGAACATTAATTTTAGTGCTAATTATTCAAAACAATGGATGGAGAGAGTTTGTGTATTTTTATGTCTTGTAGCAGTTTTCTCCTTACAAATCTAATTGTTTTTAATTATTATTCTGGATGTTTGAAGCATCTGTGAAAAGGAGAGAAACTTCATGATTTGATAAAAAATTAATTAATAATGTAATATTTCCTCACTCAGCCTCTCTGTTTCACACATGCAAACATATAAACAAAATTAGCAAAACAAAAACAGACTAAATATGAAATAAAGCTGCCAAAAAGAAAGAATATGTAATGAATCTATGCATCTGCATGAAGAAAATACTTGTGCGTTTCTGCATTTAATGACCTTTCAAGCAGCTGACCTTGTTTTCACAGGTAAATAAAGAGATTTCTGCCATTCCTGATATGATTTTATAATTTATATTTACACCGATCTTACTCTCAGGTGGAGCACATTAGCTGCCACACAGTTACAGGTGCACTATTTCAGATAATTTCAGACTTGAATCCACATTGAAACTCAATTTAAAGGCACTGAAATAAATTAATAAAAATCAAATAACCAACACACATGATAATGTCACATCCATTTCGCTAAACAACCACATTTAGAGGCAGAGGATAATTTTGAGATCGTTGCTGCAACATTTAAGTAGCAAAATAATAATTTCTTTTTTTGCTCTGATTACCTCCAAATAAACTTCATCTTTAAGCTCAGCATAATCTCACAGCAAAATAAATAATCTGCAGCCAGAGGAATCATATAAAATGAGCATATATACCAGGCAATAAATAAATTATGGTAAAAAAAAAAAGCAACAGAAGAAAATATTGGGCGACATTGAACTTGGACATCATCGGGAATATATGGAAAGCAATTCCTGGCAAATGTTGCCATGCTGGATGACCGTTGCCCTGTTTTATTGTCCTCCTGAAATACTTATTTTATACATGTTATGTAGTCCCATTAAAGAGGCAGCAAGGTCTGAAATTATTTGGTAAATGTTAAATGGACTGAACTTATATAGCTTTTCCAGTCATTTTGACCACTCAAAGCGCTTTACACTACAGTCACATTCACCCATTCGCACTCAGAAACACACACACATTTGTACACCGATACGCAGACCGGTAGGCAATTTGGGGTTAAGTGCCTTGCACAGAGGCACATCGACATGTGGCAGGAGGAAGCTGGAATCGAACCTACAACCTTCCGATTGCAAGACGACTACTCTGCCACACAGCCACAGTCGCCCACTTAATATTATCACTATTATTATTATTATTTTGGGTGTTACGGCTTTGTGATTTAGTAACAAATGATTAGAAAATGTAACTGGGTTAATTAAAGCTGCTTGTCTGCATTCACTCTGCAAACAAGCAGAACTTTATCAGTTACATTTTATCCTATTAACCAGGAATTAAAAATGAGATTAAACGTAACAAACACATTTCTGAAAATGAAAGTAGTTCATAAATCCTTCAGTAAATCAGAGACTGATCAAATGCAGATTTTGAATTTTTTTTTTTCTTGTATCTAACGCATCTGAAAAGTGTCTGTTTATTGCCTACTAAATGTCTAAACAGAGTCTCATCCACCTACATTCACAGCCGGATCCAGCCAGCAGCAGCTTCCCCAGCGGCAGGGATCGTCTGACCGCCTTCACCACCTCCATCCGCTCCTCCTCCGTCAGGTAGGGATACTCGCCGTTGGAGCCTTGAACCACCAGACCTGCAGCAGCAAAAACAGCGTTAACCTGGGACTCACACAATGGCTTTTCACACACTGTAAAACATTTGATCTGCATTTAGTTGTGTCTTCTATCTTCTAGTCTTTTGAGTCAAATCAATTTAAAGTTTTAGATTTTGAACCTAAATGTTTTTGTGAAAGATAAACTTTATAAAAAGTTCTGCTAACTTTTTATTAATTTTGTATTGAATAAACTAGAGTTTTTAGGTCAGCACTTAAAAAACTGAAAGAAGAAAAAGAGTGGGAACTATTTCCCAGAATGCTTAGCGGCTTGTTTCTGTGTCCTGAGATGGAAGTGCGTTACATTGATCTGACTCTTGTGTTTTATTAAGGAAAATGTTTATTTTAAAGCTTGAGGATAATGTCCTGTTCACACTAAATGTTTCTGAGCCGAATTCATTGTGATGTTTAATAAACTTCATCATCAGATCAGAAATTTTGTCGAAACAAGAATTCAGTTATTCTACAGTAAAATAAGTAAAATGTCAGTAAAGGTTTCAGTCTCTAGATCTGCAAAGCCCTCAAACATTTAAACTAAAAAGCATTGAATAAACGGAGATGAATACAAATGCCACAAGTTTTCGGTTTTTATTTGAGAAAATTTAGCAAAATCATCCATTATTTTCCTTTCACTTCCCAGTCATGTGCATTTGTGGTGTATCAACTAAAATTGAAGTTTGTGTCTGTGAATTAAAAAAGTGGATGCCATTCCTACTCATTGGGAGCAAGAATGTAACTCATGGAGAACGTGGATAGCAGACAGTTAGTTATTATTTTAAGAGAAGTGTTTGTTATTGTTATTTGATGGTCTGTATCAAAATTAAATGTTAAGTTTCTGAACAACAACAATAAAAGCATTTTAATTCTGATTTGTTTTGTTATATTTCTACATCTGGGCTATTGTTTTATCTTTATGTCTTTTTACTATTGCACATGAAATAAATAAAAGCAAATTAACTGACAAATAGGTTTAGAGTTTGTGAAAATGTGATTGAGATTACCAACAATTTCCTGCACAATAAAACGCAGTACCAACTCAAGAACGGTAGGGGGCGACAGACAACAGTTCAACGTTGAACTTTGTCTTATTTTTTAGGGTAGAAAACAAGCCAAACTTATTGCAATACTGAAAAACAACACGTATTTAATGCAGACTTCCTGATTCACTGTTGAATATGTGCAGGATGGTTATTGAAGCATTGCGTATGTTGCGGTTCGGTTCGGTTTATCTGAGCTCCAACCTTTAAAGGGTATCTGGTCATATTTCTGCAGGTTCTCCTCCAGCTTCTGGTAGTCTACGTCCTCCTTGGCGGTGAACGGAGTGGCGATGGGGGGGTAAACGCCACTGAGATCCAGCCTGGCGGCGGCCACGTGGCTCGCGTTTCGTCTCCACGGTCGGTACCGGACACCGCAGCGTGTCCAGACCCGGACACAGAGCATGCCGAGGCGGTCAGAGCAGCTGCTGCAACCAGCAATCCTTATCCAGCCCAGTTAATCACTAACTGAACTCCAAACATTAGTCAGATTCAGGTTGGAGCAGCTTTCAGACCGAGAGGTCACGTGACAGAGATGACCTTTGCACTAAAAGCAACCTGCTCACTTAAAACTACCGCCAACACTTTAAAGATTACATTTCTGCATATTAATACGGACGTTGGGCCTCGCCCACGTAGACAAAGCGCCCCCTACTGACGGGTTTGGGGATGAACCACACCTGAGTTTAGCCTGCAGTCACACATTTCTAGGGGCAAAGAGGCATTTTTATCTATTTTTACCCTCAGTTAAATTATATTGGTGAAGACTTTTTGAAATAATGTTTTGATAAAATAGATTATATATATATATTTTAAATTAAAACCTAAACATAAAAATACAATTATTCATTTTTACATTAATAATTCATTAATAATGTAAAAATCATAATATTTTCATTTATATATATATATATAGTTAGGTTTTTAAATAATACAACATAATTTTTGAGAAAGGAAAACAAGAATACGTTTTCTTTGAGATGTTCAGACAAGAAACTTTATATTTGTATGCTGAAAATGTTCTGC
Organism: Poeciliopsis paucimaculata; assembly: GCA_903067055.1. Classification (NCBI taxonomy): domain Eukaryota; kingdom Metazoa; phylum Chordata; class Actinopteri; order Cyprinodontiformes; family Poeciliidae; genus Poeciliopsis; species Poeciliopsis paucimaculata. The sequence goes on along the minus strand of CAEGAD010032312.1, from coordinate 130,601 downwards.
ATTTTTAATCTTTACGCTGCAAACTCATATATCAGAAAACAATAGGTTCCCGTTTTGAGTTTAGAAACAAAGCAACCTATTTTTCAAAGTCTTTGTCTGAAAGTCTTTGAAGGATTCCCCGTCGTGCAGACAAAGAAACGTGGAAAGAATAAAAATAGTGACAGGAAAACTAACATCCAATTGAACTTTGATTGGCAGCAGAAAAACTGGGACATTGCTAATCTACGAAATGACATATAAATTAAATCCTCCCCTAATTACTCTGTTAGTTCAGGTGACCCATTTAATGAACAAAAACATAACCTGGGTCTCTGCTTGGAGACCCGCCGGTAGCCTTTGCGCTACTGCCACCGTGTGGACAAACTTTGAAACACATTTAGTTAATTAAAAAATCTGTAAATTTCTGTTTCCTGAAGTTTGTGTCAGCGGGAATTTGATTGTTCACCTCATGCTTGCTCTCACTTGTCCCATGGATGCAATTTATCCATTTCTGCTCATGAATTTAATACACGCAGTTTATTAGCTTCCTTCCTTCATGTCCACATTTAGACTGGCTTCGTGTTTTTATTGAATAACAAGATGGAAAGAGGAATAAAATGATTCTTCTCCATAAAAAGAGAAGAACTGCTGGCAAAAGAGGTTTCAATGAGCACAAGGCATCTTTTTTCTATTTGATCAAATAACAAGAAAAAGAAAAAGGTTTGAAGCCTAAGAAAGAAGCAGGCGACATGTTGGGTTTGTAACTTAGCAGCAGCTGAGCTGATGGTGTTATTAGTCAGGGGTTTTCCAACACTGCTGATCAACATTAGGGTTAACCAATAAATAACAATAATCATCATAAGTAATAATAATAAATACATGAATTGGACAGAATTTTACTACGTCAGTTCAGGTGTTCCTCAGGGCTCAGTTATTGGTCCCCAATGCTAATAAAAAATGTTTTTGCTTCTTTTGTCTGTTAATTTTTTTTGCAGAACAAATATGTTTCTTATTATTAAACAAGGATAACCTACATTAACTAATCTGCTGGTGCAAGCTCTTTGGCTGTGTTAAGAAATCTCATGTATTAATTTATTTGCCCATTAAACGAGTCTAACAATGGAAATAATCTTATTGTTGATTAACATTAAATATAGTTCAGTAAGGGACACATCTGTGTTCTGGAAACATTGGTATGTTTAGGACTGTTTTTATGTATTTTTTATTCTTTTATCATTGATTGTTCTGTTATGTAATTTGGACTTTAAGTCTGTAATAAACTCAATCTATTTGAAACAGTTTTTAGTTGATTATTTCACTGAGGAATAAAATCTGTCCTCTGTTTAAAGGGGAGACTCATTTCCAATCACACTGCCTTCACGGCTGCATTTTTATCCAGACTGATACATTTTGTGTGTTTATGTTAAAGTATGGCGGTCCCACCTGCTTAGAGAAGAAATATCTTAACATTTCAGTGCTTAATAAAAACATTTATTAGGTAACACTGAAACAGAACTGTTCATAGAAACACAAAAGGAAAATGTTGCTTCATTTTATATAATTGAGCTACATTTCGTCTGACGGTTAAATTATCTCTAACTATGTTAGAGTAATACTTTCCTTCGGGCTCAGTGAAAGGAAATGATTTGATGTTTGATGTGGTTAAATAGTGTGAACGTTTTGCTGGACAGAGTTTTGAACCTGTAAATGCGTTTCTGCATAAATAAACCTGAATAAATAAATCAACTTTAACGGGAAACATCTCAACAGCGCCCTCGTGTGGGCACAAATCCAATTAAACACACATTAAATAGAGAATATTAACAGCACATTCAATTTCAGGACACTTTGTAAAACTATTAAGTCCAGCTTAATATTTATGATACTTTGCTTTTTGTGTACTTTTTTCTGCTTTTTTAAATGTATTTATTTATGATTACTGTCCTTTTGGACGGTTTTTTTTATTGTATTTTTATTGTACATAAAGAAATATATTGTCATTTTAACCAAAACAAAGTTACTTACATGCATTCCTGTAAAACAATACATGCCATTATGCTAGTTTTCTTTCTTCCTTTTCCTCTTTCGGTCTTTATTCTTTCTTTTGGATTATTCTAGATAAAACATGTGACTGGCAGCTAAATTTTAATTCACATTTTGTAAAGTTCTTCACTGTATAATTGGTACAATTCGTGTCTTTGGGTTCAGCAGTGCAAAGGACTTCTCAATATGAAGACAGATCCGTGTAATCATCTTCATAAAAGCAAGAAATCCTCCAACATATTGTTACTTTGAGCTTTTATACCCCTGAAAACAAGATGGCTAACTTCAAACATCTGCAGTTTTCTGATCTGTTGCTTTTGTTGTTGAATCTGATCATGAGTTAAAACAAAAAACAAAAAAAAAACACTTTCATGGTGAGAGGATATTTATAAAAGTGATAAAGAGAATGAAAAGATGAACATCTGTAACAAAGAAAGGTAATTGTAGCAGCTCTAGTCTGATGAAACAATTAAAGATGTCTGAAGAGAATTGAAATCCCCAACAGCAGCAGAAATTATCAGTAAATTAAGTCGGAAAACCTTGAAAACTTTTGCTCTTGTTTCCGGTAAACCATCCAAGGGAAACACAACTTGCTGTAAAGTCTTACTGTTCAATCCGCCTGCAGGATGTCATCATAAAAAGGCGCAGAGATTTTGAAAAGAGCGAAATATCAACTCCTGAGCTCGCGCCTATTATTAGAAAGTGACGTAATGGCGCTGATGGCGCATCTCCTCCGCTGTGTTGCATCGCCGGAATCAGCACCGTTAAAACGGATCGCTGATTGTCCCTCCTTTCCCCACATGGACCGGAACCAGGCGGCACCACGTGACTCCGGATCCCCGGACTGAGCCAGTTCATTACGCCGCATCATGGCTGCGGAGGACGAGGCCGCGCGGCGCTGCCTCAGGTCCCCGCAGTCCCGCGGGGCTCCGCTCTCTCCGTCCCGCTGCCTGTGGCTCCTGCTCGGTCTCTGCTGGCTGCTGCCCGCCCCGGCTCGCTGCCTGCTCGGCTTCCGTCCGGAGGAGACTGGAGCGGAGCTGTCCGTGGACGACGGGGTGCTGAAAGCCACGGAGGGAACCCGCTTCATGCTGCGGGTGTACTACTCCACCTCCCCGCAGAGGCTCAACCGCACCGCGGGGACCCGCGCCAACAATGCCGCGCCCTGGATCGCCTTCATCGAGGAGCCGAGTCCCGGCAGAGAGGGACAGGTCCACCCCAAGAGGAACATGTGCATGGACAAGAACGCCAGGACGTCCGACATCGAGGTTTTGGGTTCCTTCAAGTCTGCTTCCAGTCAGAACTCGGTGCTGGTCGAGCTGCTGGCCAAAGACTTGCGAAGAGGGGAGAAGATTAAGTATTACTCCATGTGCGCCTTCGACGGGTCCAAGTGGGAACACTACCGGACAAGAGACTTCTGGGTGGCCGTGACAGAGCGCTCCGCCGTCCCGGAGCTCTGGCTGCAGGTCCTGGTCTCCGTCCTGCTGCTCGGCTTATCGGCTCTTTTCAGCGGACTGAACCTCAGCCTGCTGGCGCTCGACCCGGTGGAGCTACAAGTCCTGCAGAACAGCGGCACCGACAAGGAGCAGAACTACGCGCGGAAGATTGAATCTGTGCGTCGGCATGGGAACTACGTCCTGTGCACGCTGCTGCTGGGCAACGCGATCATCAACGCGTCTTTGGCGGTGTGGATGTGCCAGATCCTGGGCATGACCTGGCTCTCCACGGTCATTTGCGCCTTTGGCATCTTCTTCATCGGGGAGATTCTTCCTCACTCCGTGGCATCGCGTCACGGCCTGGCCATCGCGTCCAAAACCATCTGGGTGACGCGGCTGCTGATGGTGCTCTCCTTCCCCATCTCCTACCCCATCAGCAAACTGCTGGACCTCATTCTCAACCAGGAGATCTCCAACTTCTACACCAGAGAGAAACTGCTGGAGATGCTGCGCGTCACAGACCCGTACCACGATCTGGTGAAAGAGGAGCTGAACATCATCCAGGGCGCGCTGGAGCTGCGCACTAAGACGGTGGAGGACGTCCTGACGCCGCTGAGCGACTGCTTCATGCTGGCGTCGGACGTGGTGCTGGATTTCAACACCATGTCGGAGATCATGGAGAGCGGCTACACCAGGATACCGGTGTTCGAGAACGAGAGGTCCAACATCGTGGACATCCTGTTCGTCAAGGACTTGGCCTTCGTGGACCCGGACGACTGCACTCCGCTGAAAACCATAACGCAGTTCTACAGACACCCGCTGCACTGCGTCTTCAACGACACCAAGCTGGACGCGATGCTGGAGGAGTTTAAAAAAGGTGAGGAGCGTCTTCAGTCAACTGGCACTAAAACTAAAATCTCTACCCACACACTGCAAAAACATTAAACCTCAAGTCAAGTAGATGTATTAGTAATTGAAATAAGACAAAACTAACTTATAAATAACTTTTCAGCAAGAGACAGGAGCTTATTTAGCCAATAATTCCTTAATACGGATGAAAAAGTGCTATTTCCATTGGCAGATTATTTTATTTATATTTCAGTTTAAGTAAAATATAAGTTATAAGTGAAATATTATCAATATTTAGGAATTATTAACTTAAAACAAGCTCCCACATCTTACTGAAAAGTTACTTATAAGTTAGTTTTGTCTTAATTCAAGTTCAACATTTGCACTAGAAACCTCAAACAAAAACAGTCTCTAATTTACATAAAATATTAAACCATAAATTAAAGACGTTTTTTTACAGTGTAGGCTGAAAAAACTTGGTAAGAGTTTGTGTTTTTGCAGTGCAATCATTCATAAACAACATTTTTAAGGTAGTTATTTTCTAATTTCTCTGTAAATTCTTTGCACTGCCCTCTATCAGTGTGAAATTGAACTGGATGAACATTGTTATGAGTTCAGTAACAATGTTTTTGGGTTTGTTCATTAAAACTAGTGATTATTTGCTGACGAGTATTTGTAAACAAACCAAGTTGAAACACAAAACGTTTACACTTTTACACTGTAACTAGTTTAAAACAATTAAATAATGACGATTATTGTTTGTACTTTTACAAAATAAACTTGCTTAAAGAATAATTATATAATAATAATAATAAATTGCTACATTGCTACATGTTTAATAATATTCACATTCAAACTTAAGGCTACTGTTGGTTTGTGTTAAGTGTTTACTTATGCCTTGGGCCGGCTCTGTGTGCAGGCACAGTTCAATGTTGAAAACAATGTTGAAAACTTTGAAATATGTGTGGCAGAAGACAAAACTGCAAATCCCACTGAACTGTCATTTTAAGATATTAAAGGCGACTTTAACAACCCTGAACAGAAATATAATGGAGGGTTCAGAAGACTATTCATGTGTTTGAATGGTCTAGTCAAAGTCCAGTTTTAAGCCCAGTAGAAATCTGTGCCAAGATTTAAAAACTCATATTTCCAGATGGTCATCTTCAGCCACAGTAGAGTCTCTCACATAAAATCTGGATTAGTTTACTAAAATTAATGGCTAAATATTTAAGTCTTTGTGTAATTCGTGAAACAATCTGCATTTATCCCACATTTCCCAAGTTTTATTTGTTTAAAATTTGTAAAACCTTTTATCCTTTTTTCCTCACTTCACAATGTTTTTTTATCTGTCACATAAAATCCTTATAAAAAAGACTGAAGTTTGAGGATCTCAATGACAAAATGCGAAAGACTTTAAAGGGTGGGAATAGTTTTGCAGGCAAGGTTATGATGAAGCTTTTAATTTGTTTTTTAGGTTTTAATGCAAAGTGGGCCATAAGTTTCCATATGTAGAAAAAAATAAACATTCTATATTGGACAACTGTTTTTATTTTTGTGGGACTTGGTGTAGTCGCTGCACGTCTTGGACCACTTCCTGGTTGATCTGCAGCACTTCCAGTTTTCTGAAACTTGCAAATAAGTTTTGCCACAGTGTCGCATGTGATGCTGGTTCCATGTTTCCTGTTGAAGTTTCATGCAACCATGCGACTGCTTCCCAATCCAGCCGTCGGTATAATTTTGATTCTTTGCTCTTTTGTCAAACGCATCTTCTTGGGTATCTGAAATATAAAAGAAATAAACATTTTACATTCTCCTGTGTATGGAAACTTATGACCCACTATGTAGTTCCAATGCAACTTTGGTAAAAACAATATCAGAACATTTGTATTAATTTCTTTTCTTGTAAGAAATGTGGGAATAATTTTGCGAGGTAAAGTAGCCCAACTCACTCCAGATGTTTGATTTGTAATTGTCTGTGTTTTTTTCCCGTGTGATAAGTGAAATTATCTGGTAACCAATCTGAAATTTTTTCATCAATGTGAAGAAATTGTTTTCTTAAAACACACCTCTGTATGTTGTTTTTAAGTTAGTTTGTCTTACTTCAAGTGTACAAAGATATTTGCACTAGAAACTAGACCAATATTACTTGGTAAGGTTTTGTGTTTTTGCAGTGCATGCACATCATTTGTTGCCATGGCAACACGGTGAAGTATCCTAAAAATACCCCAGAAAACATTCAGCTCAGCTCTGTCCCAAACAAATGAGCCACTTGATTGCATAATTCTGCAACCAGGCTAAGCTTGGAGGTCGATCAATGTACCTCCAAGGTACATTGATTCTTACATTGGATTCTTACAATCCAGAATCTTCCTCAGATTAAGTGGATAATTTGGTAGAACAGAAAGCTGCGTGTGTTTCAGCAGCACTGACTCGAGCCGGCCTCTTGCCTCAGAAAGGGTGAGAACCTGCAGCCTGCACAGCCCGCCCTGCACCAAAACCAAGAGTCATGCCCAGTTTGCAGAGGCTCTGCGGTCTCAGTCAGGCTTTTTCTGTGGGTGGGGTCCGCTCCAGCCAATCGCAGAGCTCCCTGCTTCCCACCGCCTTCCCGCTGAAGACTCAGCACTTTTCTTTCTGTTGGGTTTGTCGTGAGGACAGCAGTAAACGGAGGAGGCAGATTCTGTCTACAGGAGACATCAAACAGATTATTAGTCTTTTTATTTAGTTTTCTTTTAACAATGCAGAGACTTTGCCAAGTGATTTTTTTAGTAGCTGAATCAATATTGAATCAGCCACATAATCACAATTGTTTTTTGTTCTTTTTAAAAGTAATCAGGTTTTCTGCATGATCTGGATGAGATCATCTACATAAAGGATTATCTCTTTTGTCCTCTGCAGGAATGCTTCCTGGCACTGCAGCAGGAAATGCAGCCAGTTTTTCTCTTTACTATGAGAATCCTGCAGAAGCAGAAGAAAAAAACAAAACAAAAATGACCAAAAGCTCCTTCAATGGTCTTATTCTCACAATGATTTAGTCTAAACGTCATCAAAAGACAGGAGTGGGAACTATTTCCCAGAATGCTTAGCGGCTTGTTTCTGTATCCTGAGATGGAAGTGCGTTACATTGATCTGACTCTTGTGTTTTATTAAGGAAAATGTTTATTTTAAAGCTGGAGGATAATGTCCTGTTCACACTAAATGTTTCTGAGCCAAATTCATTGTGATGTTTAATAAAATTCATCATCAGATCAGAAGTTTTGTTCATGCAATTTGAAACCAGAATTTAATTTATTCTAAAGTAAAATAAGTTATTTTAACTTGATATTGTGAGTAAAATAATAGAGAAATGTGGCTATTTACCAGGTGAGGACAAATTTTTTCTTTCATATTGTGAAATAATTATTTGTTTTAGATAATTATTTCAAAATATGAAATAATTATTTCATATTTATTTCCCAGAATGCTTAGCGGCATGTTTCTGTAATTCATCTTGACTCAATTCAAGATTAATGAACTTAAAAAACAATGTTTAAACAACTTGTCTGTTGTTGTTAAATCAACTTCATGAACTTTAATTTCTGAGTTAAAACCAAAACAATTTTCTTGTGACTTTAATTGCCTTTTCCAGGCAGCAGGTGAACTTTCATTTTCTAGTTAAACCACCTTCACATGTTTTACAGTGTGAACTCTAATTATTTTGGAGGCACTGGGACACAATGCCACCCATTCAGTGACTGGAGGCTGAAATGCCGTTCATGTGGATTAAATTAGGATCCTCAGCACGGCTGGTTTCACAGTAGTGACGAGATGCAGCCAGGAGCCTGCAGAATCAGGAGAGCGAATATTTGGCCTGAATGCTAAACAGTGTGAATCACACACTGCAAGTTGCCAAGGAACAGCCCCCCTTGCTGTGAACAATAACTGCAGCAAAGTGCCGGTATGGAGACGAGCAGCTTCAGCGTGAATTAGACAAACTCATCCTAGATGAGGAATATTTAATCCAAGTCAGAATGCAGCCATCAATTGAACTGATTTTTAAAAATAATAATCAGTTTAGACTGTTCTTTTGTTCTTTTTATAAACTTTTTGAAATGTCTTTTCTGAACCATTCGCCCTCTGCTGTTTTGTCCTGGAACGGAGAACCTCATAAAATATTCAGTTTGCTGCATTTTCACTTCACGCCCTTCATGCTGTCTGGTCTCTTTGCTCGTTTAATATTCTCCGTTAGTTTTTGCATAATTCAACTCTCACTCTGCGCATCAGAAGTTTTGGTTTAACGGTGTTTGGCAGAGGAGAGCATTTCTCCATTGTTGCTGCTCAGTTATTGTACAAATATGTTCAATAATAAACATCAAATACACTATGAAATTCTGATGACTGCAATTTTATCTGTTGTGTTCCTCATAATGAGTTTTTGTTTGGCATAGGAATACATTATTTTCTCACTGATAATTATTTTTCACTGCATAAGTTGATTCCTTCAAGACTGCAGTTATTCTTGCTGTTTGTGAACCAGAGTTTTTCCTTCCAGCCAACTTTCAGTTAAAATTCTTGGATGCTGGACAATGTGAAGAGTTACTTTATAAGTTGTGTTTTGTGGGTCACACTTCTAGTCTAGGCTAGAAAATGGTCATGATATTACATGTCTGTATTTAATAATAAATCTTATTTCATTTTGGTTTTTATGTGACATTCTAACTTGTTCAAAAACTAAAAAGGTGTAAAACATTTCTTTCATATCTTTTGTTTTTAATAGATAAACATTATTGTATTCAATGCACAACAGAAGCACATAGACAACAATTAGGAAGAATTATGTTGTGTTGCTTTAATTATGAATTATGAATAATGCAAGTTTAGACTGAACTTTTATTAAAGCTGCTTTTTCTTAAGTTTGATTTTACTCAAGTAAAAGTAAAAGGTTTTTGGTAAAAAAAAAAAAAAAAGACTCAATATTTAAAAATAACACAATCAGATGGACCAAAACTTAAAATTATTTGGACATTTTGGTGTTTTAAGGACCAAAAGTAACAAAAAATCTAAAATTAGGCCAATCTTTTTTTCTCCAAATAATTTTCTTTCAATAAAAAACCTGTAAAACTTTAACAATAACTGCAGGTGTGTGCTGGTGTCTGGTGAATTTTATGTTTAAACATGTTTTTCATTCAGTGGGTCAAAAATCCAGAAATTTCACTCAAGTAAGAATAAAAATACTTCATAATAAAATCACTGAAGAAAAAGTAAAAAGTACAGCTAAGTAGAAATGCTCCTAAAAGTACATTAAAAAAAAAGCTGCTCAATTAAATGTAATTATTATTTGGGTGAAAGTCACTTGTTGTGTTTACAGGAAAGTCTCATCTCGCTATTGTGCAGCGTGTGAACAACGAGGGTGAGGGCGACCCGTTCTACGAGGTGATGGGCATCGTCACCTTGGAGGACGTGATTGAGGAGATCATCAAGTCGGAGATTCTTGATGAGACGGATCTCTACAGTATGTATGCACACACACACACACGCACACACACCAACACACATACCCACACACACACATACCCACCCACACACACACGCACATACCCACACACACACAAACGCACACACACACGCACGCATACCCACCCACACACAAACGCACACACACACGCACGCATACCCACCCACACACAAACGCACACACACACGCACACGCCCACCCCCACACACACACACACACACACGCTTGGTTGTAGTATTTTGAGAAGTTAGCATGGGATTCTGAGGAGTTGGATGATTTTACACTCATTTTGTGTCTGCTGGTTTATGCCGCAGCTGATAACCGGACAAAGCGGCGGGTTTCCCACCATGAGAGGAAGCAGCAGGACTTTTCCATCTTCAAACTGTCAGAAAATGAGATGAAAGTCAAGATTTCCCCTCAGCTGCTCCTGGCAACACATCGCTTCCTCTCCACAGGTATCCACCAGGCACCTGCAGCTGTTTCCAAACTTGATCCAACAAACAAGCAGGAAACGATTGTTCAAAGAACACACTATCGGGAAACATGGTGGTGGCAGTATCATACTGTTGGGTAGGGACTTTTTTTTAGAAAAATCTGCAATAAACTCACAATTATGAAATAGCGCATAAGCACACTGTTATTTTGACAGATCTATTTATGAGTCTAGAGGGCCACATTAAAAGCTACTGCGGGCCAGTTTTGGCCCTCGTGCCTTGAGTTTGACACATATGTCTGATAGAAAAGAGACTAAAACTGAATGTACATATGCACATCTTTACTGGTTTATTTTAAAAAATATAACATTGATAATCTCTTTACTTTTGTGACTTGAAACTACAATGTTGAGACATTGGTAGATGTTACTGAAGCACATCCTTTGTTAGAGGTGGAGCCCTTTAAACCTGCGCACATCTCAGAGAAGATCCTGCTGAGGCTCATCAAGCACCCCAGTGTGGTCCAGGAACTCAAATTCGACGAGAAGAACAAACGAGCTCAGCACCACTTCCTCTTCCACCGCAACAAACCGGTCGACTACTTCATCTTAGTTCTGCAGGTACCGACTGTAATCTTACTCTTCACCTGCACAGGTGTTTGTGATGTCAGCATGCGTGTTACTGCGGTATTTTGTTTTGTTTTTCAGGGCCGAGTTGAGGTGGAGTTTGGCAAAGAAGCGCTGAAATTTGAGAATGGGGCTTTTTCTTACTTTGGAGTACCTGCCATCATGACAAGTGGTACAAATACACACACATGTTCTCATCAGGTGTTTCTGGCAGCAAATCTGGCAGCTAATGTTCCAACAGAGTCTTTATCAAAGCTAGATCAGGCAATTTTAAACATGATATTCTCCAAGTTATTTGTTACAGGCCAGATTGTGAGTCTTTGAACATCTTGGGACTGTGGCAGGGACTTAAACATTTTTATTTCGATTATTTAATTATGTAGATTAATTTTAACACTAAATCATATTTTTCATGTTTATACAAAGGTTCCAGCCAGAATTTTTGCTTAAAAACATTATCTGATGGGACCCTGGAAAATATTACTGTAATGTGCAAGTTGTGCAAAAAGGAGCTTGTGTGGAAAATAGCATCTCAGTGCTAAACATGGTGCAGTAGCGCAGACGGCCCCAACGCTAATCTCAGCCATTAACTCCATGAATTATCAGGGGATCCGGAAACACTTGAAAGCTGAATAACTTTGCACCAATCTGATTACTGAATTACCTACATAGCGTATAAAAACAACAAATATATTTGTTGTTGAGCTCCTATATCTCTGTACTCAATAATTTAGAAGCAAAATGTGTCAATATATTTTGTCAATATGTATAGGGATTAACTCGATTAATAATTTGGATTAAGTTCCACCATTACTTGGGACATAAATAGAGAATAAATAGGGAATGTGAGTTCAGATTCCTCCAACATGGCGGCCTGGCTCAGGTCTTGAGGTTGAGTCTGTTCACACCGCCACTTACTAACCAAACAAAAATCACCAATGAGACAAAACCACAATAAATCATTTTTGTTTTGCCATGGTAAAACTCTATGCACTTTGAAATTGTCCATAACAGTTGACGAGTAAACTTGAGTCACAGGCTTGGTTTCCTCCAACACAACATAAGGTTTAAACACATCGATACAAACAGTTGAACTGGAGCGGCCTACCCACAACCAATCAGGATGTAAACATGTGCAGCAGCATATTCTGCCTGTGTTGTTCCTGTCTGGTCACTGATTTCCCTGACAGTCCACAGATCGCCCTCTCACAGCAGCGGGTTGGAGCGCTCCGAGTCCATGCTGTACGCCGGAAGTTTGGGTCAGCTGAACGGAGGAGGGAACTTCTACCTGCCAGACTACACCGTGAGGCAGCTCACGCCCCTGCAGATCATCAAGGTACACATCAATGTTTTGGGTATTTGTAGAACTTCACGTTCATCTGTGCTTATGAGTTTATAGTTGAGCAAATCAATCATGAACCGGAAGTGTTTTGGTGGATGTTGATGCATAAATGTCCCTCCACTGGCTCCCTGTAGCTCAGAGAATAGACTTTAAAATACTGTTGTTAGTTTATAAATCACTGAACGGTTTAGTGCCACAATATATAAAAGACCTGCTGTTGTCATAGCAACCTTCCAGGCCTCTCAGGTCTTCTGGTTCTGGTCTGCTCTGCATCCCCAGAACCAGAACCAAACGAGGAGAAGGAGCTTTCACCATCGATGCACCAAAAATTTGGAACAAACTTCCAGAAAACTGTAAAACAGCTGAAACACTGAGTACCTTCAAATCACAACTAAAAACCCTCCTGTTAATAGTTGGATTTGAAACGTAATCAATTATAAATTTAATGATGGAACTTGAGTTAATGTAATGCTTTGATTGTTGATTCTATGTTGCATGACTTTGTGTTTTTGCGTTTGTTATGATGTAAAGCACTTTGAAATGCCTCACTGCTGAAATGTGATATACAAATAAAATTTGATTGATTGATTGATTTGATAAACTGTTGCTAGAGCCATGAGTCTGTGTATGTTTTCATCTGTAACGGTGGATATGTCGAGAAGAGAATAATTAGTGATTAAAACATCACTTGAGCAACGATTCAGTCCCGCGGGCGGCGAAGTTTATGGAGATGCCAGCAAAACCCAGCTTTTATTTTGATATTTCACTTCCGCTTATTGGGAAGCTAATTTGCATATTAGCTAAATATTTAACTTGGACGTAAATATTTTGCTATAAGCTATTTAGTTACAAGGTAAATGTTAAATATTTATGTTGCAAAATATTTAGCTTTATTTCTAAAAATTTAGGTCTGAGATTCAACTATTTAGTTTGAAATTTAATTATTTAGCATGGACCTAAATATTTGGCTCCAAGCTACTTAGCTAACTAGCTACATAAACTACATGCTAAATATTTATGTTGCAAAATATTTAGCGTACTTAACCCTTAAGCTAAATATTGAGTTAGGAAAATAAACATTTAGTTTGAAAATTAAATGTTTAGCTTTAAAATTACATGTTTAACATGGACCTAAATATTTAGCTACAAGCTATTTAACTAAATAGCCACAAGTTAAATGTCAAAGATTTTGGTCGCTTGCAAAATATTTAGCTTTCATTTGTAAATATAGGGTTAATATAATTACCCTAAATATTTAGGTCTGAGCTAAATATTTAGTTTGGAAATAAATATTTAGCTAGAAAAATAAATATTTATTTTGGAACTAAACATTTAGCTTCCTAACTAAATATTTAGTTTGTAAACAAAATACTTATCTCGTGATTTAAATATTTAGTTTGGAACATTTCTAAATGCAGAAATGGTGAAAATATTATTTAGAAAAATAAACATCCACATTTTGTCTCCGACAGGCTAAATAAACCAAATTAATGCTGTTAATTGTTTACTGTGTAACATTAAAAAAGCCACCTATTAGTCATTCAACTTTATTAATACCCAGAATCCTCTGCTTCTGTGTATCAGATTACACGTAGCCACTACCAGAACGCGCTAACAGCCACCAGGATGGACAGCTCCCCTCAAACTCCTGATGCTGACATCCGCCTGGCAGAGGCCAACACCCCGACCCCTGACCCCTCAGCCACAGGGAACGCTGCTACGCTCATGCCCTTTGAGCCGACCACAGCCACCCTGCTGCCCCCGCCCAGGGAGCCCAGCAGGCCCAGCTCGGCCCGCACCAGAGGACAACAGTCCAGCGTCCCACACAGCACCTCAGTGCTGAATGAGAAGAACCGCATCGTCCGTAAGTATGTCTGACTGTAGAGACACATGGAGGTCTGTCGATAGTGAGCAGTTCAGACAATAGGAGATCATGTGAATCATTATTAGAGTGAGACAAACAAAGAAGCTTCCTGAAACGTCATTTTGTAAGGCAACAATGCTGCCAACTGCGCCACCGTGCAACCCAAATGTCAGAATATGATCAAAACCTAATTAACGTATGGCGAAAAGAAAACCAGGACAAACTCCTGCTTGTCAACTGAAAATTGAGTATTATTAAAGTGGCAGATGTGGTTTGCAGCTTAGAAATGGGTTGAATACCTGAAAAATTGTGCTCAAGTAAGAGTAGCACTACTTCAGCATACTTTTACTGAGGTAAGAGTAAAAAAGTAATCCCTAAAAAGACTACTCAAGTACTGAATAGCTGATCATTTTTTAACTTAACTTAGACAAAAATAAAAATCTAGTTCACATTCAATCAAAAAATGCCTGTCTGGTAATAATAGAGTTTATAATTCTTTATATATGGATTTATGGTGATTTACTTCTCCCTCTTCTGCAAAAGTCTGTTTTGCTTGTTTCTATAAGATATTTCACATTTTGTTTATTATTGAGCAGATAAAACGAAAAGGCACAAGAAATTTATAGATAAATAAAAATTTTAAAAAATGGTGGCCTCCAAGTGCGTTCAGTTTTGACGATTTCGTCCCTCAGAGCAATAAGTTTGGACTCTTCTGTTTTAGGTTCAGGTCCAGTCCAGATGAGCAAATCGCAATGTTTGAACTGTGATGGATACACATTGTTTTTAAATGATGACTCTGTTTGTGCTACAGGCAGTAAGTCTGACGGTCAGAAGAGTCCCAGTGATTCTGTGTTCCTCAGGATGGATGAGATCCCATACATCCGAGAGGACCGATCAGAGACCGACACACACTCAGGTCGGTCCGACTCCTCACTGTAAAAACCAGCTTGAAGAAACAAATTGTGGATGTTAAAGAACATAAAATTATCTCGTGTTTCTGTGGGTTTATGTGATAAACATTTATACCAATAGCATTGCCTCGTAAAATGAAAAGTCACCAAACTTTAAACATTCTCCAAGTCTCTGAAGAAGAAGGCACCTTGCACCAAAAATGCAATTTGCAGTTTTACTGTTTCTTTAATTTATGATGTGATTAAAGGAACAGCACCTTTGATGCTGATTTACTTACAAGTAGGATTGGACAATAAATCAGCAACAACACACATTGCGATAGACACATGATCTGAACAGTATCAAAAGGTAATCCTTCTTATAGAATATTCAATATTCAAAATATAGAATATTCACTGAACTCTGAGCCAAAACCGCACAGCATTCTGGGAGATGTAGGCCCTCACCTTCTCACAGCCAGCACTCACTCACTCACTCACTCACTCACTCACTCACTCACTCACTCACTCACTCACTCACTCACTCACTCACTCTTTGGTTACTTAGCAACTAACTCACTCACTTTCTTGTTGCTTAGCAACAGCTTGTTGAGTAACTTGCGCAGCAACAGTTTCAGATTTTTCCACTGTGCCTGATAACTTCCTAAAAATAAAAAAACAACAGCGTGAAGTGAAATCTGTGCCACCAGTCTGGTAATATTTCAGATATTTAAAACATAAAATGAATCAATAAGTATTGATATCGACCGATATGAAACGCTTATTTCGCGACAGGTTTCACAGCCACATTGTCCAGCCCTACTTAGAAGTATAGTATGAGTTTCTGACCCCGATGAAAACTTTGGTTCATCATTTGTTACAGAAATGCTTCATGGACATTCTGCGTTTCAAAAAGAAGCCAGAATAACTCACAGAATCAACAGTGAAGAGGTTTACGAATGAAATTTCTGATGTGATTAATGAAAACACTTAGACGACTCTGGCTGTTATGTAATGCCACCATATAATGCCTTTTCTGTTAATCCAAAATGTCGCTTTAATGTGCCCTGTCCCGACAACCAGGATCATTCAGATCTCCGTCTCTGTTTTTCAGACATGGCCTCGGTTCCCATGGAAACAGACACATCGCCTTTCATCAGCAGCATGTCGCTGAGCGGCTCAGAGGACACGCTGGGCAAGAAACTGCTACTCAAACTTAGTTAGTCTCTTTCTCATATATCTCTGAGGTCACTTCCTGTAACGGTTTAATCAGACGCAAAACATCAGAGATGAAACTGAATCTTAAAACAGTAGAGCAGATATAACCTTGCATGAATGTGCAGTTTATTCAGTATAGTCTGATTTATTGTTTTGTTTTTTGTCTGTCTTCCTCAGCAGCTTTGAGTCATGTAAAAACTGCCCACCTTATACACACAGGCAAACACTCACACATCCTACTGTCTAAACGTAAATCAGTGCTTTGAACCTGCCTACTTTGTATTCCTCTGTAGTTTCTTCAAATTTCCATTCAGCTTCAGTCCAAGGAAAACCCTGCTTAGTTTCCTCTGCAGAGCAAAAAGATGTTTTTTTTTAAAATAACCTAAACAGAATGAGGATTTCTGAGGAGACATTTTATGTTGGAGAGCCAATCAAATAACTGCTCTCATTTATAGTGAAACGAGACAATAAGACAAGTATTAAATAATTTAAATAAAGGTTGCAGAGGGAGGGTATGAACGATGTAAAGGCTTCACTAACCAAGAACTGAAAGTATTATTTATTGACAATTGTATAATAACTTTTATTTTAAACTTCATCTGAAACTCGTCTACAAAAACAATGTTGTCTTTTATTGCCTTATATTTGAATAATGCTGAAATCTTCATCATTTTACATTTTTTACTGGGGGAAACAGTCAAATAAGTAGATAGTGAAAACTGGAGATTTCACACACGTGTATCACATATTTCCACATAATTTAACATGTGATACCCTTCGAAAAAGTGAAAACATGCAAATCTCTTGGGTTTTTACCATGAAAGGTTCCAAATCCACACGTGATTTCGTGTAAAACTTTGTGTGAACCACATGTGCATCTGTTTCTCTTATTAAAATAGTAAAATTTCATGAACCATTATGTCAAATGCAGCAGATAAAACTAAAAGCAGAAGAAAACATCAGTTTCTAAATGACTATATGCTGCACATCCATCTAGAAGAGGGCAAAGTACTCATGTAAGAGTAGAACTACTTCAACATACTCAAGTAAAAGTAAAAACATATTTGGTGAAAAATCTACTCAATTATCAATCATCTAATATTTAAAAATTACATAATCAGAAAGACCAAAATATAAGGTTAAGTAGAAATCAACAAATAGATCTAAATTACTGAATTAAATCAGAACATTTTAGTGTTATTACACACAGGACACTTTCTGAACTTTAATTTTATAATAAGTTTAATCAAAATGAACTCAGTTGTACCTATATATATATATATATAAAAAGAATGTATGCATTATTTTAATTAACTTTTCTTCTCAGGTCACAAGAAACGGAAAAAGTCCCGTGAAGGAGACAAAACCCCGGAGGACATTTCAGAGCAGCCGCTGGTGAAAACTTAGCAGTGACTGTGAAAGACGCCGTCATCTGGTGGCTTCATAAAGACTACAACTATCAGAGTTTTATCTGAAAACACACATGCGCACTGACCGTGACTTTAAACGAGACCTAGCGGAGTTTGCTGGTCGATAAGATCATTTTTTTGACTTCAGCTTGTGAATTAATAAACTATAGCCTCTCATCTTTACCACTCCACATTTTTCACATACAGCTGACATGCGGTGGGTATTTCTAATATTTCTATTGACATGAAAGTCACAACAAATGACAGTAACAACACAAATCATACAAAGGGATCAGAGGCTGCCTTCACACTGCAGCCTGGAAGTGACCCAATTCCAATTTTTGCTTTAATGAGATCCATATCTGATCTTTTCATAAGTCTGAACAACACAAGTCGGATTTTTTTGTTTTAGAATTTGACCCGGGCCACTTGGATATCCGATATATATATCGGATTGAAATAAATCTGGTCGCATTCATCCGACCTGAACAAAAAACAACAATCATGGCGGACTATAATGAGGGTTAATAAACTGGCTGCAGTCGGACAACAACTTCAGAATCGTAAGCTACGTTCCTCCGTTAGCGTCCAGGTTTACTTCAACAAACACTAAGCACTTCTTCTTTTTCTTCTTTATTGCAGTTGGCAAGACACTGAGCTCACTCTCTGTGTGTGACGCTATTGCGCCCTCTACTGCGCTTTTCTAATTTTCATTCCATTGGCTGAGACGGTTGCCAGGCAACAATGCTTTTTGTTTTGAGAGAGAGCAGAAAATGATTTGCAAGCAAGCAGAAACGAGTTTTGAGCGAGAGGAGAAAGGTTTGAGAGAACGCAGTGAATAATTGAAAGGGAGCAGAAGTTTTGAGAGATGAAGTTTGTTTTCAGCCTGGAGATGTGTGTTCTCGATTTATGGCAGTAAAATTCCCCCATAAAATTTGTTTAAAGATTTTATTAAAGCCACAGAAATACTAGGAGTTTATTCTAGTAAAAGTAAATAATGATATCTGCACAACACTCCAAACACACCATCCTGAAAGGGAATTATGTCTTCAATAGTTTATTATTGTATCATTTAATTCTCTGCTCATAGCTTCATTATTTGAGTAATTTCTTTGATTAAATTGCATGTACGGCTTGTTTCAGTTAGACATTTGGGTGTACATTTCATGTCAATGGAAATATTTGGAGTATATTTGTTGAGAAAAAATGTTGAATACCTATTTTAAGTATTTATGAAGGACTAACTGAATGTAAAAAAAAAAGTGTATCACTGAGTTTTCATGCACTTCCTGGGTGGAGAGAACAGAAAAGTGGTTACAGAGGAAACACACCAAAGACTCCAAACATGTTGCTGTTTGGTACCTGCAGCTCCAGGAGACATTCGACGAAATGCCACTGCTCACTTTGTTTCTGAGGTCAGACTTTGCTTCGTGAATTGTCTTTACACATTAATTACACACAATGTAATCTATAAATATGTTTTCTTTTTCTGCCTTTCAAGAACATTTCTGTTTAAATTGAATGGTATGGAAACGTAACATGGAGTAATGTATGGAGCTAAATTGGGGCCATAAAGTTTGTTCAAAAGAATAAAACATGAAAGTGAAAAAAAGGAAACTGAAAGGAATTCTTGAAACAAAAAAGTAGTTTAGAACAACTTTTCTGTTTCACATCATTTTTATATCTTCATTTTAAGTTGACTTTTTTTTTCAGTTTCAAAATAATTTTGTTTGAAAATTTTTTTCTATTTCTAATCTCTTTTTTTTTCAAATTCAAAACTTTTTAAGCTTGAATATTTTTGTTTCAAATCTTTTTCTTCTGTTTCAAAATAATTGTTCAGTTTCAAATCTTTTTTAATTTTTCTTTTTCAACTTTATGGTCCTGATTTAGCTCCACGGTGGAAAATCTTGGTATTTTCATTATTTGTTTCCCATTGTTTAAATGTTTATATCAATCCGTCTTTATGTTCTTTCAGCTTGATGTTCTCTCTGATTTCAGGATCAACCAGTTGCCTGCAGATCCATTAAACAAAGAGCTGAATGTTTGTCTTTGGTATCTTGAAACTGATCATCTTCTATATTCATAGTCAGCTGTTAAATAAAGTGGAAGTGATTGGAAAAAGCAGCTACTCAGCCATAGAGAGTGATCGGAGGTCTGGCCGTCTCCAGACTGGGTGTTTGTAAAGTGTTTGTAAATGTAGTTACTAATAGATTTACAAACACTTTATAAATCATTAATAACTGTTCATAATGCATTAAGTATGGATGAGAAGAAGATAGTTTTAAATATTTGGTAGAACAACTCCAGATAAAATAATACATGTAAACAAATTTGGCTCCGTCTTACCCTTAATTAATGCATAATAAACAGTTATTGATGCTTTATAAAGTGCTTGGAGATTAATAACATATTTATTAACCATCGACAAGAGGAGCCTTTTTGTAAAGTCAGATTATATCATACAAACGTCTTTCTGTCCTCTGAACTCCAGATGATTGCAACAAACCAAAATCAAAGCTGGTTTTGCTGGAAAAGGTGGCGAGAAAAAGATAATTTTTCTCTCCACTGTGGCCTCATGCTTCCTCTTAAGAGGAACTGCTGTAATCAGAAGCACTTCCTTAGAAGGAAAACTATTACTTTATGATTTGTCATTAATGTGTCTCGAATATAACTTTTGTCGTATTGCATAAAACTACATGAAAAATAAGACGGTCAATAGAAATGACATGTTTAATAATTTATTTACGCATGAACATATAGCAACACGCCTTTACAAACACTGGCACAAGATGAGAGTGTGACTGAGTGTCCTTGTAAAGCAGTTAAGGGCACTGCAGGGAAACGTTTAAGTAACAGTGAGGAGGCAGGTGATTTTCTTCACTGATGGCACAGAGGGGCTTAAAGAAGCTAACAGATAAACGAAAACGATGCTAAGATGGCAAAACTTAGATCAGGCACCGGTTTTTCTTCTTCATCCTGTCATGACTGAGAAGATCACTGCTGATGCAAACGTAACTACTTAAAACAAAAACCATGAAAAAAAAGGAAAAATGTTTGTGCGCCTCGTACTTCCTCATCCATATTGAGTAAAATTACTTTAGAAATAGATGCTAACAATTTGCTGCTGCAATACGTCCACCGATACAAGCTAAAATATTTGTAAATTGAAATGGTTTAAAATAAGAAAATATAATTTTCTTGGTTACTTCTCATTTGTCGCAGTTGCAGTTCAGTGCATAAGCAGGAAATAGTCGAACCTTAAAGTTAACCGTCTGTCTGGCTTTTGTTCACTACCACGTCTACAGAGGAAGCACAACAGTTTTATTCTCCTGTTCAGTTTAAAATCGATTATACTTTCAGCTAAAATATTTTGGTTTGCACTAAGATATGGAGACAACTAACTACAATCTGACCGTAGCATCCAGGTATAGAGTACTGCTGACAGAGAAAAATTTACTGTGCTCATTCCAGAAACTTGATGTGACAAAGGAAAAAAAACACCTGGCCTCTAATTGGTTTCCCTGTCACACTTTTCAACCAATCAGAGGAGAAGATGAGCAGGTTTAAGGTGCAGACAGGACAGTACTTCCTGTGGATTCAGTAGCGATTAGGAGTGTGGACGTTTACTGGACTTTGGTGACGGCCTCGTGGATGGCCTGAGAGACGTAGTCGATGTTCTTAGAGGTCAGGCCGCACATGTTGATGCGACCGCTCGCCATCAGGTACACGTGCTTCTCTTTGATCATGTACTCCACCTGTTTGGCTGCAGCACACAAAAACAACCACAACAGCTTTAAAAAAACTGGACAGACATCGATTGAAGGACTGTCATTTCATTCCCACAATGAAAACATGGCGGCATTCAAAACAACAACTATGTGGAAAAGATGGAAGCAGTGACAGCTTGCAGGACGGCTGCACTGCAAAAACACAAAATCTGACCAAGTATTTTTGGTCTACAAAACTAACTTAAAACTAACTTTTCAGCAAGTTACTTGGAAGTTACGTAACTTACAAATCAGCCTGTTTTAAGGTAATAATTCCTTAATATTGGTGAAAAATAACTTGTTTGACTGGCAGATTATTTCACTTGTAACATTGGAAAAATGTTTTGTTATAAGTTAAATAATGTGCAAGCGAAATTATAAAAAAATCTTTAATCAATATTATATTGTAGTGCTGACTAAGCTGTTGGTGACATTTTGTAATAAAACATATTACTTTATTCACTTTAGAGGTATTTTTGATGGAAATAATCTAGTGTTTGGTTTGGACTGAATGCACCAGGAAGTTAAATGGTGCATTCTACTACTGTAGATCTGTGAAAGCACAGGCAGGACCTGGCTTTGACAAGACGTGTACATTAATGGCTGATTTTCCACACCCTTTTTAAAAATGTTCCACAGTCCTCAGGTGAGACCCATTTACACACAGAGTCAGGTAAATACCTTAACGCTGATTCATGGAGTGAAGCTGTTCCAGATTTTTTGCTAGCATGTTAGTGCAGTGTACAGGTGTTGATTATCCACAAGAAAGAAGCCGTTGATGTGTGTGTGTGTGTTTCTTCTACTCACGGTTGAGGCCAGTAAAGCTGAACATCCCGATCTGCTGAGTGATGTGGTCCCAGGTTCCTGGAGTGCCCAGAGCTAGCAGCTTGCTCTTCAGCTGATCCCTCATCAGCAGCACCCGGTCTGCCATCGTCTTCACGTTGTCCTTCCTGGAGGGACGGGGACGTAAGACAAATAAAGGCGACCCATTATGCTTCCTTGAACAAGTTAGGATGGGTCTGTGGGCTAAACAAAACATGCTCATTACATTTTCTGCACAAAATAATTCTTTGGTAATGAGATTTTAGTCTGCCATTTTAGGGCATCCTGTCTCTTTAAATCCAAGCAAGCTGAAGTTGGCCACAGCCCCAAACTCAACGTTGACATTTGCATGTGACAATAGCTGCTAACAAATAAACAACTGTACATCTTTGAAAAACAGTAGTGGAGCCTCCTGCACAATTAACAAGAAAGCAGCAAGTGGTTTCTGGATGGCAAATTAAAAACAAAATTGTTGTCTTTTCCAACAGCCATTGTACAGTGCATACAGTGGTAAAACCAGCTGACCAAATGAGCTGGAACTCAGTTTGGGTTGCTAGGTAACTGGGTGGGCTCCACTGGGGTTGCTAGGTAACGGCACAGTCCATGATGAATATGATTTATTGGGAGGCCTTTTCATTCTCCAGACACCAAAAAACATTAACTTATTGTCAAAATATGGCTGGGTGGGTTTTCCTTAAGCAGTAGAGACCCAAATGGACCTACATAAGCTGGGAAATGTGAATTGTGGTTAAAAGGTTTCCTTTATTTCTGACTTCTATTCATGTGAAGAACAGCTGAATGTCTCAAAATCACAACGAACCATTCTGCAAACAGCTCTGGACTGTTGAGGGTCTTGCTGACAATTCGGGCTCCCTGAGACGGCGGGTTGGACCAGGTCGTCCTCACAATCTTCTCCATCTGGGACAGAACGCGGGTCAGGTTCCCATTGTCCTTGGAAACCACCGTCAGGTTCCCCACCCTCTCATCTAGTAGAACCAGGCAGGAATATTAGTTTTCTAAACTTACAGAGCTGAATAAATGCTGTTCATGACGTTTACTGACTGTAGAGGCCAAAGTTTTTGGAGAAAGACTGAGCGACGAAGAGCTCAAAGCCCTGCGAGACGAAGAAGCGGATCGCCCAGGCGTCTTTTTCCAGGTTACCGGAGGCAAAACCTTGGTAAGCTGAATCAAAGAATGGAAACAACTTCCTCTTCTGGAAAACAAAGAAGAAGAGGAATGATAACAGTGAAACTGCAACTTTAACATGCAAACTAAATCAGCAGCTCCATGTTTTACCTTCATGATCTCTGCGATGGTCTTCCACTCCTCCTGGGTCGGGTCGGTTCCGGTCGGGTTGTGAGCACAGGCATGGAGGACGAAGATGGAGTGTTCTGGAGCTTTCTGTTCAAACAAAATCAAATTTATGCTGAATGTTTGTTGTTGTTTTGTTTTGTTACCAAACTCCTTGAGTTGATGTAACAATATGACAAAAGATTAAGGTTCTATCACTGCAAAAACAAAATCCTATCAGGTTCATCTGGTGTAGTTTCTAGCAGAAATATCTTGAAATTAGACAAAACTAACTTACAAGTAACTTTTCAGCAAAATATAGGAAATTATTTTAAGTAAAAATTTCCTTAATTCTTACCTGATGCTGGTTCTAAAGAACCTCTTGCTCTTTAGAACAAGGAGCCTCCTTGTTCTATAGGAATAGAACAAGTACTCCTAGAACTTGTCAGGAAAACAAGTACTAGTTCTCCTGGCAGATTACTTCACTTATAAAAACACATTTTTCCCATGTTGTAAGAGGAACTAGTATTTTTAAAATGAATAATAATGAGTTATTTATTTAAAACAAGCTCCTCTATCTTGCTAAAACGTTACTAGTGAGTTAGCTTTCTTATTTCAAGTGGACTAAGATATTTGCACTTAAAATTAAGGACTTACACAGACCGTGAGTTTGTACCAAATGAAAACAAAGCCCTTCACCACATTAGAAAATCCTGCAATAGTTATAGTGTTAAATGCTGTGGTAATATCAGGCGTCTTATGTGCCTATTTTCAAACAAAATAATCAGTAATTATTGACATCGACTTATTTGAAACGCTTGTATCAGTTATCTGTTATGTGACAAGCAAATGTCGGATCCTCCTCACCTCCAAGTCGTCCAGGAGTCCAGTCAGATCCAAACCCCGTTTGGCAGCATCCCAGTAGTGGTATGGACGGATGTCCTTGAACCCAGCGTCCGTGAACACACCGTTGTGATTCTCTAGATTCCAACAGGAGAAAACAGAAAAGACACGACAGAGGAAGAGAAGAGAAAAAACAAGCGATTCAAGAGACCTAATGCCCTCAAGAGGTGGAAATTAAGTTGATATGGAAGTAAAGTTTCATTACGATATTCTTTAGTATTATTTTGAGAATAATAAAAGTGACTAAAAGAATTTTTATTTCTTTTTTTTGACTTTGACTGTGTGTCACAGGAACTAAAGCCTCACAAACACAAATACTGCTCCTGAAAAACAATCCCATTTGTACAGCATTAAAAGAATTGTGATTTATATCATTAAACTGAAAATTGTAGCTGCAAATAATCATATTTTCACATTTGTTTATGGTTTCATTGAACAAACAGTGGAGAAAATAGTAAAACTAACAATCCCAGCAATACGGGCATCTTTAATTAGAATTTATTATGACTATGATAAATCTGAATTATTATCGCATTGACATATTTATTATAATAAATGATAAAATAATACGATAAATGTCCATCCTAGGAGAATAGAAATAGCCTTTATTGTACTGCAAGGGGAAAATTCAGGCGTAAAAGCGGCATCGGGTATAAATGTTCACACAAAAAAGTTCTTAAATATATAAAAACCTATATTGTAACAATAATAATAATATCTGTAGATGTTTTTGTCTTGCTATGAGTCAGTTTCTAACCATTTTGTTTATGTAATGTAATTTATTTGTTGGCTCTTTATCACAGTACATTGAACAGGCACATAAATATCATAGTATGGTTTTTTTGTAATTATTGAATTGGTAAGTAATATATTTCATTTAACTGGGATAAGGGGTGGGACTAAATATGTGTTCACTTTTTCCTACTCCTTTTCTTGGTTTTGTGTGCACACGTTTCCTACTAATTGCTTGTTTTTAAAAACCTGTTTGAAATAAATAATATATTTTAAAAAATAGGTAATACTAAATTGTACAAGACTGTTGCAGTAAATACTGAGCAGTTTTTTACAAATAAACATATCAGAGAGGTACAAGTTGCTTTTCCAAAAATTTGCATAATGTGAAAGTGTAATGAACAATAACCAGTTCTCCAGCCAGAAAAAGACAAACCGCTCATAATGCAGAATATCAGTGCAGAAAAACAAATGTGCAGTAAAGTTATTTAACAATGAGTGAGCGAAATAGAGCAGATGTGTAATGAAACTCACCCCAGGTTGGTGCTGACACATAAACAGGTGTGGCTGCGTTGTTGACGCCGTTGTACCACCGACGCAAGAAATCTGCCCCGATCCTCAAGGCCCCGGTTCCGCCCAGAGCCTGGACAGCCCCGACCTGGAAGAGGACAAAACTTAGTAAAGCAAAACTCGGTTTCTGTTCTAAATATAATGGCAAATGTGACCCTAAACACCCTGGAGAGATCTAAACTAGTGGTGCACCAATTGCAGTTTTCTGGCCGATCGCTGATCTTTAAAAAGCCTAACTTAACAATTCTGATTTCTTTGTCTGAAATGTTGCTAAATATAGCGAGAAAGCCACAGAGTTGGTAACAGTGGGGTGACTATTGCAGTGTTTCCCAACCCTGGTCCTCAAGGCCTGTCTCAGGTGTTTCCTTGCTTCAGCTCAGGTGATCTCAGTCGACAGGTTTTTGCTGATCGGTGCTCAGCTGAATCAGGAGTATAAATCAGAGAAACATCTGAAACATGCAGAGCAGCGTGCCTTGAACACCAGGGTTGGGAAACACTGGATTATTGTTAACTGTGGAAGTGCAGATATGACCTGATGGCCCGGTCTGTCAGTCAAACCTCACAGAAGGAAAGAGGCTGATTTTTAAACATTTACTGACGTAGATAAGATCAGTGGATAAGATCGACTTCACATGTAAATACTGGCCAACTTCTCAACATTAAGGAAATCGAAACACCCCTAACCTAAAGCAGCTTACGAAGCATTAATAACACTGGGTTACAGAAATATATTTTTTGGACGTTTCTATGCTTTTTCAACTTAATTGTGACTATTTTTTTTATTGCATTTCCGTTAATATTTCTCACCCAAAAAAGTTTTTAGGGGAAAACAAATGTTCTCTACTAGAGAGTATTAGTTAAATATTACAAACTTGGATTTCTGTAACTTGAATAATAAAGACTGATAAGGGTAAGTCCATGTAAATTGAACATTACGTCTTCATTGTGTAAAATTCTCCATCTTTTTTCTGTCCTGCTGGAGACTCTCCTCCTGCTCATCACTTATTGATCCCAGATTCTCAGGAAACTGATCCAGATGTGAGAACAAGTCATGCATCTTGATGCTCGTGTTGCATCCAGAGTTCAGGAAGTTGACCTGATTGAGCAAAACCAACGTGCTTTTTGGATTCAGCACATCAAAATTACCCTAAACAGTTGGAAAAACCCCAAACAGTTTTTTGGCTGTTGACCAGGTCAGATCAGACATTTTGTAACATAAACATATCCAACTCACCCTGTTCTCCTTGATGGCGGGATTGTCGTCTCCCAGGGCGACCTTGGAGGCAGAAGAGCGAAACTCTGGCAGGCCGAGGATGGGCAGGTACTCGTGGTTCAGGCTGTTGTCCTCCACAAGCAGCCGCTCCACCTTCTTCACTACAGGCAGCACCCAGGGCTGGCAGTCGTCGGTACGGTACGCTGGACGGGACACAAGCACAGTGACATTTAGGAAAGCATCAGTTTACCTGCTTCATGTTTGCAATAACTCATGTAAAGGACATGGAAAATGCAAAAATGCTCTCCTGGGAGGAAATCTGACACTTCCCAGGTCACAATTATTTTAGAAATCTGTTACTCTGATTATTTATTGTATGAAAAAATTGGCACATTCTGGGGATTTTTTATTTAACACTTTAACGCTTATTTTATACAATTTTAGAAATACATAAGAAAATACAAATTCAACTACTTTTTGAATTTGTATTTGTATTTTTGGAATTTTGTATTTGTAATTTTTGAATTTGTATTTTTGAATGCATTTTACCCAATATGCAAAATCACAAAACTTCTTTAGTGAAAACCTGATTATTTGTAGCAGAGGATGCTGCAGAAATACTGCTAACATGAACATGTGAAAAGCTCAGCTTTTCTGCTCGACTTGACAATAAAGTTATTGATAAACTAATTAATAATTGGATTGGAGAAGGTGCTTAATGAAACATTTTTAATTGAATTTGAACCAGGTGAAGCTAAAACTATGCCACTTAAAGACTTTTAGGTAAAAGATTTTGAAACAAAGAAGGTTTTTTCCATCTTATGTAATTTTTGCACAGTTTTGGTTTAATCCTGCTGCTTTGACGGTGCTACTCTTTCAATAAATGGCATGTTTTTGAGTCTGTATACTCCAGTTAATGACTGATTGTTAAATCAGTTGAAAGTTATTCCAATCATAAATTAATCCCACAATTTATTTCAGCTCTAACGTTTTCAGGATGCTTTTCAGGAGAAAATGGAAGGTACTCGGTTAAATGCAGGACAATCGTGGACAGAAACCTCATAAGAGGCAGCAAAAGACTTCAAAATTGAGAGAGAGTTTACTGTATCTTCATAAAGATCAACAATGTTTAACATGCAGCCTTACGAGGCAGAATGGCCCAGTCAAAGCACCGACCTTAATCCAACTGAGAAATACAGCTTGAAAAGTGATGTTTACAGGAGCTCTCCATCCAACCTGACAGAGCTTGAGCTATTTACATAGAGGCATGTTAGAGGTTCTTCAATAACTTCTCAGATTTTGACTTGTAAAATCTTTAAAAAAACATGTTTAATTCTCCAAACACTGACCAACTATGCACTAAATACACTGATAGTAACGTGAGACTAAATGAAACAGTGCAAGCAACTTCTCCAAGGCTCTCATTAACTCTGTAGGAACTCCTGCTGCTTCATGCCGGACTGCGGAGCGGCATCAAGTATCAGGAGCAGAGGGCAAATAGACCAGAAAGGTCAGCTGCCAGTTGGTGGATCTGAATAGATTCAAGAAGAGGCACATTAAGAAATGACATTTAATTTAGGCTTTTGTGGGTTTATGGAAAAAATTACAAGATGTCTTAACATAAAATATGATAAATGTGAATCAGGTGACACCTAAAGGTGTTTTAAAAGCGCCTTTAGGAATGATTTCAGAGGGTTTGTGTTCACCAAACCGGTCTGGTGAGCACAGATGTGTTTGGTAACAACATAAAAAAGTTAATTTATTTGGGTCAGGTGAACCAGGCAGATTACAAAAGCAACAACAACAAAAAAGCCTTACGATAGACCATACACAAAACAATATTTATGCTACCACTAAATATTAACAAAACAACAAAATGTGCTGGACGATAAATTGTCCCAGAAGTTACTGCGATAAACGACAATATGTTTTTGAGATCATTTTCAAGTAACATAGTGGTAAGTCTCAATGATCAATAAACTACAATTTCTAATGTACATTTAACACTTGAACTGGAAGACATTTTAAATATCTAAAATAAACAAAGAAAACAACAGAAACAACAAATAAAATGAATCATAAAATCTCTGTAAATAAAACGTTCCATCGACAAAAGGGTTGGCTGAGACCAAAACACCAGACTGAAGAGTTTTGTCGTCCAGTTTTTGGTGGAAAGAGAGAAAGAGGAAAAATGATAAATCATACAAACGGAAATTATTGAGCTCACTTTAATTATTCATGCAATTAAATGATTTATCACTTCTTATGACTGGCTGAGACATCATAGAAAAGATTAGAACAGATTTCATAGTTTATTGTAGGAATGTCCCAATTACAGGTATCAAAATTAACAGTTATATAACTGCTAAATATTTTCCATCTTTTTGGTCTCTTGCTTTAAAGTCAGATCACTATTTTCTCCATCACAGAGCTGCTGAATATAGGCTGCTACATTTATCAGTTGCTTAGAAAAGAATATAAATTTGGCCTGCATGAACAAACTATGTGTACCCACAACTTTCAAAATAAAGGATTTTGACTACGGTTAAGAGTGCAATGCCAAAATATGTTCAGATGAGGCCTGTCAGATTAAAAGCACCTTAAAAAAAACCTTGAAGCAAGAACTGGGCATGCTTTTCATTAAGTCCACATTTCAGTAATAAATGTGTTTTTTATATTTTAATTTTAAGCATCAAGTTTTCATTACCTGAAAGTGGAAAATCCCCATAATTATCAAAAATAAAGGCTTTCAAACATCCACCTGTGGTCATAATCTATGTAAGCTGTCTCACATAGAGAAAGGTTTCTGAAATAAATTGGTTTTTCAAGAATAATCTAATTTATAAAATGGGTCTGTACAAGGATAAATGGATGAATGAACATGTTGAGTTTTACTATTAATATAAAACTATTGCTCAGTTTGTTTAATTCAGTAAATAATTCATTTAAACAGCAAATGTTCAGCAATGACACGACAAAGAGTTGAATCCGTTCATTAATTAGAAAAGGTTTAGTCTTATTGAGCAAATACTCTTCAGAAATATTTCTGTAGTTTCTTAAACTCGGGAGATTCTGACTGCTGGTTTGCTGGAAAATGAACGAGTCACGAGAACGTTCTTCCAGCATTAGACAGTTTCAGTTTTACAATGACATAACACACAGAAGAGTACATGAACTTCAGCTCAGCTGCTAACTAGCTAGCCAGTTAGCTTGTAGCAAAGGTCCATACTGTACCAAAGCAGGTCAAAGGAGAAAAGATGCTTATATATGCTAGCATCATCGCTCGAGCGCAATTTTGACGTTTCTGCTCGGCTCCCCTCACTGACAGCAGAGAGAGGCTATGCTAGCTTTACCGTTAGCCGACAGACAGCTGCCTGCTCTTACCTCCGACTCCCAGATTCACCTTCTGGGGGTGGCTGTCCTCCCTGAAATCGGCAGTGAGTTTAAAGACAGCTACAGGCGGGGCCTGAGGGACGTCACTGAACAGGGACATGGCTCAGGTTGAAGCGAATGATCCCGATAAGAGACGGGGAAAAGGTGCTTCCTGCGGCGGCAATGACAGACACAAACCGGGTTCACCTTCAGCCGTCTGGTACAGGACGTAGGCGTCAATCCAACCACCAATAGGAAGGCGCGTGCTTACGTAGGTCACCTGAAGCAGCCAATGAGAGCGAAGTAACACCGTCAGTTAAAGTAAACAATGCTTTGGGTTTTGTTGATACTTGCTTTGTGAATAAATCATTTTGATTAAGTTTAATATTGCCAGTTTACTGATTTAATCAATATATTGTACTAGTATTTAAAAAAACAAAATTTCTACTTCCTATTTATTAAATAAATAAATGTTACACAGTCCAGTCACATACATGTTCAACTTGAATTATCAGTATTTTGCTTCAAACGTATTTATAATACAATGCACTTTAAAATGTTAACCAGTATACATGTATGCAGCCAATTATCATAGGGAGAATGCATTGAGACTTTGACCTTGTTGCAATCCGTGATCTTGGGCCAGCATGTGGTGAAAGCGGAAAGGAAGTGCTCCCTTCCCAGAGGAAGAAACCTCTTAAAGAACCCATGGACTGACTTAAGGTTTTTAAATGTATTAATACTTATTAAGATTTGACAAACAAAACCATTTCTCACATATTAGGAACTAAAACTGTAAAATACATTGAGAAGTTTTCAAATAAGAAGCATTTTGTTGTTGTTTTTTTCCTCACGAATCCCTTGAACTTCTCTATTATGTTTACCTGGTTTTCCTGAAAAGTCCTTTTAAATAATATTCATCCTATTAATATGTTAACAATTTAATGGTTTCCCGTGATGCATGTTCATTGCAATTTGCAAGTTCTATTGAAGGAAACATTTACTATACAATCTACAATAGCCTACCTCATTGGATGGATGGATGGATGGATGGATGGATGGATGGATGGCACAGTCCTAATGTGAAGGAAAAATAACCTGTCGGAGCTGTACCACCATTTGACCACAAGGGGTCAGTGTCAGTATAGGAAGAAACTATTGTGTTTCTTTTTAGTTTTCAAAGTTGCTATAAGATGCCACAGTTACAAACCAGTCACACTTTTAATGCCCTCTATAGTCCCTTCATCAAGAGTTACTTAATGTACAAAAGGCTCTAAGATGTATGGACTTAATGTCCATACATCCAAATGTCTTCTGTCTCAGGTGATCAGAAAGCATTAAAACCCTGAAAGGTTGAGCCAGGATTCGCTTCATTTTAGAGCAATACAAACTCTTATCAAGTATTTTTTTTATCCACTTTGTGGTGCAAATATGTTAGAAAACTTGGAATAAGACAAAGCTAAATTACTTAAGTAACTTTTAGGTAAGATATGGAAGCTTGTTTTCAGGCACATGTCAAACTCAAGGCCTGGTGCCAAATCTGGCCCACGGTGGCTTTTTATGTGGCCCTCTAGAGTCATAAAAAGAACCGTCAAGATAACAGGGTGCTTAAATTTGAATTTTATCTATCAATTCAAAGCAGTTTTTATCTGTTTACTGCCAAATTGCATCAATTAGTCTCTCCAGTTTCTCTGGAATTATTGTGGAAATTCACTCAAAATTAATAAATTCCTGCACTTTTTTTGCACTAATCATAATTGTGAGTTTATCGCTGATTTTTTGCAAAATGGTGAAAAACATTTACTCTAATTGACAGTTTCATACTTCTACTAAACAGCTGCTCCAGCCCTACTTGATGTTGAGTTACAATCCATAATGACATGGCGAGTCATAAAAAGTCACTTTTACCATCACTTTTGCAATGTAGAATATTTCTATATTAGGAATATAGAAATATTCCTAATATTTTAGGAATATTTCTAAATTTCTACCACAAACACTTTTTTATTGCAAATTACAAAAACAATTTTAGAAAGAAATATCCAATACTATTTAAGTTTAAGAATTTATTTATATTTTACCAGTTTAACTGGTTTTATCAAGACATTCTGGCAGAACCGGCCCTTTAAGAAAATCCATGATCTAGATTTGGCCCAAAAGGAAAATGCGTTTCACACCCCTGATTTAAGGCAATAATTTCTTAATATTGAATCAAAAATATAACTAGTTCCATTGGCAGATTATTTCACTTATAATTAGGAAAAATGTCTGGTTGTAAGTGAAATAATCTGTCAGCAGAACTAATGCTTTTTTATTAATGTAAAGAAATTATTTACTTAAAAAAAGCTTCTATATATTTCTAAAATGTTACTTGTAAGTTAGTTTTGTCTTTTTTCCCCCCAAGTGCATTAATATATTTGCACTAGAAAATATATTAATATATTTAGCCTCAGCTCTGTGTTGCTATGCAGCCGTCCATTCATATCGATTAAGTCCTTGCACTATTACATAAACTGTTAGACTCAGACATAAGCACACACGCCCTCACTCTGTTTGCTATTAATAGGTGTAGATACTTGCAGGGAGGCTGTTGTTACTTGCCTTCTCTCTGTCCTTTTTCTTTTCTGCATTCGGTTGGAAGACTTTGATGAATAGCCTTGGTCTTACTTCGGTGCAGCAGCCACTTCAAACCTACTTTGCACATTTTCATGGAGCGACCTCACATCTGTTAAAGGTAGGTTGGTAAATAAAGCAAACAATAATTAAAAACGTCATGATTTGAAAGTTATTTTTCCTAAAATGAGAACACAGGTTCTTCACCCGTCAAACTAAAACTGATTTTGGTCGGGATAATAAATGCACTTGCACCACTTGTCACCCATCATTCTCTCATTGGCATGGATGACAAACAAGACGTCCATTTTTTCCCCTCTTCCGTCTGCCTCTCCAGACACACTCCGCTGAACCATCAACAGTGTTGGGTTTCAAAGGGCCGCGGGGCTCACGCTCCTGCATGTAGCCGATTGAGTCAATTTGTCGACATGATGGATGTTTTGTGGCCTCGGCTACTGCTCTCCTGCAGACTGCAGGGTGTGGAAGAATCAAAAGCAATTTCGTAGATTGATTTATAATCCTGAGAACAGGTACTGAAACATTTTGGACATTTTCCAGGATATTTTGATAGTAAGTCATGTTTTTTTTTAAACTCTCTTAAAAACAAAAGAGCAACAGTTGTTCAATGATGAAATTGGAGAAAGCACAAAGATGTTTCCCAGAAGCGGTAACAGTAGAAGAAGAAGACAGCCTACGTGAATTTAGACATAACAGGCAGAAGCACATGCTTCATCCTGCAGTCTGTGTAAATGACACTGTACAAGCAGCTAAACAGGTGGAGCCATCACACTGTCTTTACTATGATTATCAAGAGTGATAAATTGCTCATTGTTTTAAGCTCCACTGCGTTTCCCACTGAAAGTAATTGAAAACTAAGAGCTGTCCATACACGGAAGTGATAATAATAATTAGTTAAAGCCAAGCAGTCAGATTATCTGACTTCCAGCAGCTGGAGAAACAGGAGATACTGCAGTTGTGAATTCTCAGTCAGCAGCTGCTATCCTGCTCCAAGGATAGGAGTGGCGGATGGTGTGTTTGAGGCAAATACGGGGACTGGGATGTTTCCAACACACACACACACACACACACACACACACACACACCCCCACACACACACACACACCCCCACACGCACACACACACACTTTCTGTCTCTCTTCTACATATTATAGAATGCACTGGATCAGAGCTGCAGAAAAAATGAGCAGAAAAAATGAACCGAATGGGAGAGCTGGAGTGTTTTTAACCAGCCTCAACCTCAAATTCCAACATGGCCGCCTTACATAAAACTTTATGATACAGCTCTGGAAAAAGATAAGAGACACTTAAAACAATCAGCTTCTCTGATTTTACTTTTTATAAATATATGTTTGAGTAAAATGAAGATTGCTCTTTTATTCTATGAACTACTGACATGTCTCTGAAATTCCAAGCAAAAATTTAGGTTTTAAAAGCAGAAAATGAGAAATGGTCAAAAAAAGATGCAGCGCTTTCAGACCTCCTATGGTGTTTTCTTGTCTTCTCTCTATCCTTCTTTTCATGTCTTCTCTTATCGAATTCCAAAAAAGTTTAAACTGTCAGGTTTAAAACTGAAAAAATGAACCAAAAGGTCCCAAGACCTCAGAATGGGAACACTGGAGGGTTTTCAACCTCAAATTCCAACATGGCCGCCTCACATCAGACTTCGTTACAGCTGCAGAGACACATCTAATTTGCACTCTAATATGTGCATCGCAATTAATCTTTTACACAATCGTATACTACCTCTTTTTGTGACCATGTTGACATGGATAGGTGAACTTGGGGCCACTTTTAGAACTCAGTTAATTTGAATTTGATGTCCTTCCTACTAGATCCAACATCCTTTTGAGGTTAACAGTATACAACAGTCCTTAAAATGTTCTCAACTGCACTTCTTTCTTGTTAAACTCTACATGCCATTAAACTTCTTCACATCCACCTATGATGCACCACTAGAGGCTGGACAAGAATCCTCAATGATTCCTCCAGAATAACTGCTGTAGATTAATGCTCAATAGGTTTCACGTGGGAAAAATTTTTATGAGCGACGAAAATATTCTGGTTTGGTGCGAGCGTGTGTGTTCAGGTGAGGTTTTATGTGAGATTCATCCTCTATATGTCTTACTGGGCAATGAGTGGTTGCCTGTAGGGGAGGTCTGGGACAGGGGAGACACTGTTTGGGGGATCAGGGAGATTCCTTGTCAGGTCAGTAATTATCAGATTTGTCTAGCCCCCAGCAAGAGCAGGATACACACACTCACACACATCTAAAACACCCCTGGTTCTGGCAGTGAGTCCGAGAGAGGAGAGCGGCCGGTGGAAAGAGCTGACAGGCAGACCCCCCAGGGAAGACGAAACCCAGAGCTCCTCTTGACAGCTGATTAGAGCTTCATTCTTCCTGCTCATGCTCAGAAATGCACGCTGGAACAGGTTCTGATGTGTGCGTGTGTAAACACATCACAGGGCAGTTAAACAGGTCCACAAAATCTGCAGAAATGTGAAGAGACAAATGCACCCATTAAGAAAGCGCTTAAATCCAGTGACTGCTGCAATTCTGGACACTTCTAATGTGGCACGTAAGACTGCCATGAGGAAGCAGAAACAGGGGAGGAAACCGGCGTCAATAAAGGAGATTAGATTCTGAATCATCCCACGAAAGTTGGCTTGTTTTACAGTTAATCCGCTGATTAAGAAACTAAAAACATCCAGCAGGGAGATTCAGTGGACCCCAAACAAACAAACAGACAGGTGTGTTACATAGAAAAACATCACTGAATGTCAGAACCTGGACAAAATTAGCCTGAAAATTAGTATTTCTACATGACTTGCATCAGGGGATTGCCCTGCAGGGCAGCAATTCCCAACCTGGGGGGCCTTGGAGAGCGCAGGGTGCGGCCTGGAGTTTAATGCCACACAGATTACCACCATGTTTTGCACATAATAAAATAATAACATTAAGATGATCAAAAGGGACAATTCAACTTTACTACAACATGTGCTACTTTTACACATACCTGCACTGTAAAACATTTGAGACGCATTTAGTTGCGTCTCCTATATTCTACTCTTTATGTCAAATAAATTTATTCAGTTTTAGATTTTGAACCTAAATGTGAGTTTGTGAAAGATAAACTTACAGCAGTAAGTTCTGTTAACTTTTTATTAATTGTGTCAAACCTCAGAGTTGAATAAACGAGAGTTTTTAGGTTAACACTTAAAAAACTGAAAGAAGAAAAAGACTCTTGTGTTTTATTAAGAAAAATGTTTATTTTAAAGCTTGAGGATAATGTCCTGTTCACACTAAATGTTTCTGAGCCGAATTCATTGTGATGTTTAATAAAATTCATCATCAGATCAGAAATTTTGTTCATGCAATTTGAAACAAGAATTGAAGTTATTC
This sequence comes from Poeciliopsis paucimaculata, assembly GCA_903067055.1. Classification (NCBI taxonomy): domain Eukaryota; kingdom Metazoa; phylum Chordata; class Actinopteri; order Cyprinodontiformes; family Poeciliidae; genus Poeciliopsis; species Poeciliopsis paucimaculata. The sequence goes on along the minus strand of CAEGAD010032312.1, from coordinate 94,320 downwards.
TAAAGTAAAATAAGTTATTTTAACTTGATAATGTGAGTAAAATAATAGAGTTTGTTAAATCAACTTCATAAATTTTAATTTCTGAATTAAAACTAAAACAATTTTCTTGTGACTTAAATTGCATTTCCCACGCAGCAGATGGACTTTCATTTTCAACAACTTTAAATGTTTAAAGTGTGCCTCTTAAAGGGGAATTTATTCAATTTAAATAAATAAAAATACTTATTAATACATTTGATTGAGTATTTTTAAAATTTGCACACACATTGACTCTTTACACTGAGAACAGGCAGAGACAGCAGCCTGGATCAACCTTTATGGTTATTGACATGGTTCATCACAGACAGGTCATCCATTGAACACATCAACAGAAACCACACCTTCATGAGGACAGGGCCGGCCAAAGCCCGAAGAAGATTTTCATTTGGGGCCCCATACGTCAAAAACTGTGCAAACAACACATCATTTCAAATCATGAAATTTCTAATTTTCTAATTTCTAATTTTTTATGAAAACGCACTTGTTCCATTGGCCGATTATTTCACTTGTGGGAAACATGTCTTGTTATAATTTAAATAATCTGCCAATTTATCAATATTAAGGAATTATTTACTTCAAGCAAACTACTATAGTAAGTACTAAAAAGTTACTTGGATTTTACTTTTGTCTTATTTCAAGTGTACTGAGATATTTAAATTAGAAACAAGACCAAAACTGTCTCGTAAGATTTTATGTTTTGAAAGTTAGCAAACAATAAAATACGATTAAAAACAACTGAAAGTCAAACATTTTTCATGCTTCAGTTGCTACACGTCTCATTTTAGCTGCTTGTTGACCAGAGCAGCTGATAAAGGTGAAAAGGGAATGAAACTCTTCCTTCTTAATTGAGCATTTAGTGGGTTTACTTCTATAACAGCTGGTCTGAACATGTTTTTAAAATAAAATCTGACCCAGAAGGTGCGGCAGGCCCTCCTGGATGTCTATAAATATGTTCTGCCTTTGACACCTAATGGAGTTTGGTTCATCTGCAATCTGCAGATCTTGTTTCCGCTGCTGTCAGCGCTGTAATTTACCCCACTAAGCAGGGATCAGGACCTTTACTTACTGAAAGTGTAGGCTGAGGTTCGCGTTGTGCACTGTATCACTTAAGTTCGCATTTCCACTACCCGTTTTCTGACTTTGTGTCTGTGTTGAGTCTCACTGATCTCTGACAGGAAGTGATCCGTGTCGCTGCGTACACATCAACAAACAGGACCCGGGTCTGTGGGGAGCCGGAGGAACAGAAGACGGCAGCGGTTCAGGCAGGCGAGGGAGGTCAGAGGTCGATGTGGGAGGGGGCTGCTGACTGACGGCCTTTACAAGCAGTGTGTCTGCTGTTTGTTTGACCAGAGGCCTGTCCTGTCATTAGGACTTAGAGAAGAGGAGAGGGAAAAAGGACTAATGGGTGGAAGCACTAAAAGATACATCTACAGTGAGTGACAATGATATTATAGTATTTTTTCTCCTTTTTAATATACTTTAATGTACTTTATTGCAAATTCTTGTGATAGTCAAGTGGTGGATGTCATGAAAAACTACATGAAGTATACCTTGGTATTCAACTCCCTTTGCTCTGATACCCATAAATAAAATCTCCTTCAAGTATTAGGGCCACTCTAAGAAAATAAAACAAATAAAATTACAAGAATAAAGTCATAAAGTTACGAGAATAAAGTCTGAAACGATTATTCGGATTAATCATAATGAATCGATTATTGAAATAATCATCACCTAATTTAGGATTAGTATTGATTAATTATTAATTGGAGTACACATACTCAAAAGGAAAAACAATTACTGAAAGAACAACACAGTTATACATGTGTAACATTTAAAGGGGAAGTTTAATGTGTTTCCAGCCAGATAGTACCATTTTAGTAACGATGTTACCTTCAATTGTCATAAAAAGCTACATATGTCCAAAATGACTTAAGAAATTTGACTTAGTAATTTAAAAAGGTGAAATTGGGTCTCTGTCTCTCTAAAAACTCCTTTTTCTGAAAGTCTGTATTCAGAAAATCATCACAAAATCGCTCTTCTATTAACCTGCTAACCAGAATTGCACTGAGAAGTAGCTCCTCTAATGAGCTGCAATTGTTTGCTAATTGCTGCTGGCTAGTTTGAAGGAGCTGAGTGGGAGAGTCGAAGGGGAGGGCTGCTTTGTAATGCAGAATAATTCAGCTTCCAGTTGCCACCTGGAAGCTGAATTATTACAGGTGGTATAATCTCTCTCCTCTTAGACCGACAACTATTGTAGATTTGTACTGCGAGCTTAACAGAAACTCTCAACCTGTGCTGGTTGAGAATTTCTGACCAAAGTAATGCTGCTTTTGTCAGTGCTGCCTTCAAGGAATGTGAGAAATTTCAGTAGCAAAGCCGCACGGGATCCGCCAAAGCGGGAGCCACAGGTTCGCCACCCCTGATCTATAACATACTATCTATTACATTAAAATTTTTCTGGAAAGAAACACAAGCCCATGTTTTTATGGTCACTGGTCTCACTCTGCTCTCACCAGCTGGCTGCTGTCATCAAGGTTCCTATGGTTCAAGATGGCTGAAGTCTGGAAACGGCCAGCTGCTGTTTCTGGATGTTCAAGGTTCCTTCTGGGAACAAACGTCTCCTCTCACTGTAATGGATGGGAAATGACCCAAATCACGTTTGAAAAACGTGTCGCCCAGCTACAAAGCTGCCAATATAAATATATGTAAAAGCACCAAATGTGTCATAATTGTTAAGAAAAATGACAAAACAAACAAAAAATAACACATCTAACAAGATTTTTGTCTAACAAGCAGAAAAAGTCAGACATATTTTTTCTTTTGTCTATTTTTTTTATTTTGGAAAACTTCCAGCTGCTTTCTTATGTTATTTAGTTAAATTGTGGATAAAAGTTCAAGAAAGTTTTATTCTTTCTTTATTGAAGAAAGAATAAAACTTTCTTTATTCAACTTCCAACATTCTGCTTGATGAAACAAAAACTGAAGAGAAAACCAAACGATAACCAGCTTATTCCAATTGAACAGTGACAGGAGAGCAAAGTTACTGTAGTAAGAATAAAAGACTGATAATTAAAAACATACAAAATAATACACTGTAAAAATCCTACCAAGAGTTTTGGGCTAGTTTCTAGTTCAAATATCTAGTTCAAATATCTACACTTCAAATAAGACAAAAGTTAATTACAAGCAATTTTTCCAGCTGAAAAATTACCAGGTTCGCTTAAAATAAGGTATTATTTTAAGTCAGTAATAACTTAATTCAACTTCCAAAATGAAATTAATGAAAAAGTACTAATTCCACAATATAACATTTTTTCCTATAAGGAAAAGTGGGTTTTTGTTTGTTTGTTTGTTTATTTGTTTGTTTGTTTTTGGCCTAAAACATATTTTGGAAAGAAAGAGGTGGTGATTTTTTTATTCTATCAAAAACATTATTCTAGGAAGGCAGTGACATCAAATTGTATATGGTATTGAGCCATATGGTGTAGATTTTTTTTGTATTGAATTAAATTACATTTGAAATGATTCAAATAAAGAAAGGATTGATTTATTTCTTTAAAAATTAAAAAGACTAATGTTTCCAGGGGTGGCCGAACCCCCGTTACCCACCTTTGTGGATGCCACTGCGAACAAATCAGCTTACATGTGGCTGTGTGTATGAAAACTTAACACAAAAAAACATATAGATGTAAAACCTCTGAGGTTTGATGTAAAACTTTATAAAAAGTCAAAAAGACAGCAAATTGCCTGCACATTCTAGAACACAGTGGACTGAAACTCTATTTTTTATGTATAATTTACTTTCCCCTAACCATCACCAGGAAAAACATCTGCTGTCTAAAAGCCATGGCGCCCCGGGCCAAAAGCTTGGCTCTCGCAGCGTTTTATTTACAGCACTAGCGTGTGATGGGGGAACGGCGCAGTCCGTCCCAATAACAGATTGTCAGTTTGACGCTGACGCCACACGGAGAGACACAGCAGCCCGAGTTCATCTCACTGAAACGCTGTTTACATCCGGGAAGGTCTCAGGGCCACAAATACACACACAGCACATGCAAAGAAGTAAACACTCATATAATCCTTTTTCTCTTGCTTTTTGCAATTACTGGAATTACTTGGAATTATGTTGGAGTTAAACTGTTTCTCTTTAGAATAAAAACAGATTTTATTGCTATTAATTAATCCATTAAAACAGCCTGAACATGATAAATGTTGAGATCCATCTTTCTTTTTTGTTTTGTTTTGTGTCAGCTAATAGTTTTGAATATTTCAGTCTGCTGTGAGGACATTTGGGATTCTAGATGGTCTCTGCAGCACAATAAATCAAAACCAACATGGAGTCTATAGATAGACTTGTTTAAACATACCGTCACTACAACATGCAGATGGACACATATACACAACAAGACAACTTCCTTTCACATAATTAACAGCCCCTCCACAATAGCACCAATAATAGTTTCCCATCTCTAAGCTGGTGACAGCAGTGACCTCTCCCTGACCTTTGGTTCCTGGTCACAGGAGCACCGAACAACTGTTCTGGATTCATTCACATAAACGGGGCAGGCTGAAGACATCTTTGAAACTGAAACAGACGACATTTGTCCTGTTTAATCGGTGTTCAGGAGACAGGTTTCACATCATTAAGATAAGCTAGTTCTAAGGATTATGATAAGCTAGAACTAGCTAGTTTAGGTAACTAGCTAGTTCTAAGCTATTTTTAAGTATTAAGATATGTTATAACTAGCTAGCTTATCTAGAAATAGTTAGCTTAGATAGCTAGCTAGTTCTAAGCATTAGGATATGGTAGAACTAGCTAGCTTATCTAGAACTAGCTAGCTTGGGTAGCTAGCTAGTTCTAAACTAGTTTTAAGCATTAGGATATGCTAGAACTAGCTAGATTATCTATCTTATCTAGAACCAGCTAGATAATGTTGTAGATAGATAGTTATAAATAGTTCTAATAAGCTAAATTATTCACAACATCAATTGTTTAATATTTTAAAATTACATCATCAGATAGACAAAAATATAATGTGTATTTTAAAAATGAAAATAAGTTATATAAATAACATACCTATAAAATAACAAACTCAGGGAAAAGAAACATTTTTCCAAAGCTGTTACTCTGATAAACTAGCTCTTAGTTAGCTCATCTGTCTAGCTACTTCTAAGCTAGCTTAGAACTTTTGTAAGCATTAAGATAAGCTAGAACTAGCTAGCTTACCTAACTTATCTAACTAGCCTTTCATTTTTATTTTAATTTTAATTTTAATTATTAGGTCTTTAAGTTAGTTGTTTTTTTTATAAGCAATGAGGCAGGAAGTTTGACTTTATTTATTTACTTATTTATCAGAAAACCTCTGTTATGTCAGAATGAGGCTTTGTTTGAATTAATTATTTTATCACAACCCTTAATTACAAATATTTATGGAAGACTTTGAAGATCATCATAACTATTGAGCAAAGCGTGTGAAGCTAAACTTAAACAGCTTCAGGACAAAGCGATGCAGCAGACATCCTGACGCGTGTCACTGATCGCTGCTGTTTATGTTCTCACATCCCAAAACAAGCTGGAGGTGGCTCAGTCTAATCACAGCGGCTGCATGATCAGCCTCGTCTCTCCTCACTGCAGAAATCTCCACTGACAGAAACAAGGAGCCACAGATTTAAGCATAAAGTCAGGCAGATTTAGTTTCGTGTGAAATAATTCGGCTCATCTTGACTCATAGCAAACAGGCTAATCTAAAACCACAAGTGGAAATCACTTAATATGCTTCCTGAATATGACAGAAAATCTCTTCGTCCTCTTCACCTGATCTGCCTGATTATTAGATATACAAAAAAATCAGCAGGTTTCATCACCTCTGGGCAACAGATTAAAATTCTGCTCTGTGTTTTAGTTATAAGTCTGAGTTCCCAAAAGTTGCACTAAAGTAAGAGTAGCACTACCTCAACATATTTTTACTCAAGTAAAAGTAAAAAAGTAAGAGTAAAAAAGTATTTGGTAACAAAGCTACTGAAGTACTGAGTAACTAATCAAATTATCAGTCATTTAATATTTAAAAGTTACATCCAAAATGTAAAGTTGTGTGGAAACTAAAGATCAAGATGAAAATAATTCATATAAGAAACAAAAAAATATCAAAATTAGGCAAAATAATCAGTTTCTTGCACTGATAAACTTATAAAACTTTAACAAAGTAACTGTAGGTGTGTGTGTATCTGGTGAATTTTTCGGTTAAATACAATTACCCAACATTGGTTAAATTTTACTCAAAAGATTACTCAACTAAAGGTAACTGAGTTAATGTAAGTAATTACTACACAGCTCTACTATGTACTAAATCTCACTTTTTGCACTATTTATTGCTATTAACTTTTGTGTTTACCATATAGTGAGCAGTCTAACGGAGTTGTTTTATTTTATCTTATTTTATTTATTTATTTTAGTTTTTTTTTTTTTTTTTTGCACCTTAAACACATTGAACTCTGGTCTGGCATCAGGCCCAGATCTGAGTTTTGACTATGAGGTAAAGAGATACCAGCGTTTTCTTCATTTAGTACATTTTCTTGTGTGATTTGTGGCTTTTATTTTTGTTTTTAAATTTTAGCAATTTTTTATCTTGTGTTAGAAATTGAGACACATTGGATCACAAATCCCTCCACCAAAAGATGAAGCTCTAATAAAAACAAACATTAATGTCACCAGATTCATCTATTTACCATTCCTGTGAATCAGTTTATTAAATTTCTCTTGCGCAGCAGGAAGCACGTGTGAAACTCTGTGTGGGGGGAATTTAATTGCTTCCGCGATCCCAGGAGCTGCAGCACAAACACCCTGGATCCTATCAACGCTGCAGCCCACCTGCTGGCTCAGAGTCTGCTGGTCCTCTGGGAAACAAGCTCTCTGTTTCACACATCCTGCAACAGCTGAGCTCTCAGGTGCTGTAGCAACAGGAAGTAGCGCTGCGGTTTCTCCTCGGCTGGTCGGTTGGTGAGGAAATGATCTGTGGTTAAGAGTCTGATTTAATTTTCATATGTGGAGTCTCCAAACGGAGATAAGTCGGTGGGAGGAGTTTGATGTCCAACTCAAGGATGATGCTGCTTCAGCAGCTGCAGGACTGAGTCCCTCCTCATGTCTGCTACAGACAGGAACCTTGACTTTCTGACTTAAAGGGAGATGTTTTCCTTTGAATTCGTTCCATTTGATGTTTCAGCATCAACTTTAAACTTTTTTTCTGTACATTTGCTTTATATGCAACCAAACACACATTTAAAACATTTGAAGGTGGTTTAACTTGAAAATGAAAGTCCGCCTGCTGCCTTGAAAATGTAATTGAAGTCAACAAGAAAATTGTTTTGGTTTTAACTCAGAAATTAAAGTTCATGAAGTTGATTTAACAACAAGAGACAAGTCGTCTAAACATTGTTTTTTACGTTCATTAATCTTGAATTGTGAGTTTTAACTTGATGCTGCAATTTAAAACAAATAATTAATTAAGGAGCACACGTTGCTCTATTATTTTCACAGACAATATCAGCTACTTTAAGAAGTAATCCTGCAAATGTACAATAAGATACTGCCATTTTACTGTAAATTTAACTTATTTGCATTATAATTTTTTGACACAAATTACTATTAAAGTAAATACAGTGGTGAAGTAAATATAATGTAAAACATTAGTGTCTGTAGCTGCCAGGATTTTACTGAAAGTTTAGTTTTACTACAGTGGTAAATTACAGTGTTAGACTTGAAGAAAAATACTGTGCATCGTGCCTAAGATGCACCAGTCCTCAGGAATCTATAAATATATGAAAATTATTCCTGTAAAACCGTTTATTGTGTAATATTTCACATCCCACCATGTAAAGCTTTGTCCTTCTCTTCTTTCCCTCATGTTTTTATCTTTCATAATGGATGCTCATCCCCATTCTCTGCAGTTACTAAGGTGTGCATACTCATTCCCATTAGGCAGCTGGTTGGACATGTGACCTGGTTGACCTGAACTTGATTAACCAGCTAATGTATCTGTGGCTTGATTCTGCAAGTCTAATCATAGCAGAGGTGAAGTATCTGCTTCTATCACACACACCCACACACAAACAAGTGCACACACTCGCACATGCCTACACACATACACATACACATACACATACGCACACACAGTCATGTTTTCATCACTTGTGGAGACTTCACATTGACTTCCATTAATTTCTACATCCTAACCCTTACCATAACATTTACCCTAAATCTAACCATCACAGAAATAACCACTAACCCAAAAACAACAATTTCCCTCATGGGGACCAATAAAATGACCCCCCAAGGAGCATGGTCCCCATAACCCACATTGTAGACAGTAATAGGTTCCCATTAGGATATAGAAACCTGGTACAAACACACGCCCACACACACACACTGAGGGCGAGAGAGCTTAAACAAACTGCAGCTCTTATGAATGTCAGAGTCAGTCTGCCATGTTCTGATGCTGCAGTTTAATGCTGAGCTGAGTCTTGATGTGTTGTTGTTCTACTGAAGTGAACAGATGTGAGTCGTAACGACAAGGAAGCTGAATGTCAGAAGAAGGAAAAAATGTCCAGATTGTTTCTGTTTTTCTCTATAAAAACTGTTCTGAATCCACTTTAATGTTTAAGTTTCACTGAGAAGGAGAAAGAAGCCGGTCCTCAACAAGACATGGCATTGTAGTAAAAACGAACTTTTAAAGCTTACAGCTGCTGTTTTTTTTTTTGCCGGTTTTATTTTTTTTAAAGTTTTTTTTTTTAATTTTTTTTTACATATTTCTTAAAACTGTCATTATGTTGAGACAAAATAAAATAAAAATAAAGAATAAAAAAAAATCAAGCTCCTCTACACTCTTATTTTGTTCAATATCTTTCTTCAGTTTTACAATAATTTACAGCAATTTAGTGCATTTTGTAATAAAAGTAAATTACAGACACCAGTATTTTTACTGTATTTTTAGTTTCATCACTAAAATATAGTGGTTAAACTGTATTTCACCACTGTACTTTCTTTAATAGCAAATTACTTTTAAAATTAATTACAGTGTTAAACATGTACATTTTCCTGTAATTAATGGCAGCTAAATTCACTAGTATTTCCCTTTTTTTCTGTAACATTTTCTGTCGGGTACAGAAAATGTAAATTTTGTGTAAAATACTGCCGTCTGTAGCTGCCAGAATCTTACTGTAAATCTACAGGATTATTTCTAAGAGGGTACAAGCAGAAAGTCAATGTTCATCGTGACCATAACAGAAAAAATCCAAACTGGAAATGTCAAATTATTTGATTCCAAATGACTTATTTTGGTTTCCTTCTCTGTTTTATTTGCATGTTTTTTAAATTCAAACATCATCCATATTGAAAGATGCTAACATTGGCCATGCATAGATACACTCACACACACACAATAAGTGAGATGGAGATCTGCCAGAGTCCTTACTTATCTCCAAAGCTAATTACATGTATAACAGGCTAATTAGTTGATTTGCTGGACTGAGTTTCAGCATCAATTTCAGCTCAGAGGAAACCCGACTCTGCGTTAACCTGACAAACACATGCTGCTTCTCAAGGGAACACAATGCATGCTTAGCACAGGCCGAGGCGCCGAGCTGCACAGTTTAACCGTTTCTTTTGATCAAGATCTTTGACTGCCTCTCATTACCATCAATCATCCATCCTTTGTCTAAACCTCATGGGCTGAGCTGGGCAAGAGGAAGGCTACACAGAGACACACAGGATGAACAACCATAGAGAGGCTAATTTAGCTAAGAATAATAAACAAGCTTTATCAATGGAGCAAAACGTTTCATGAACAACAGCTAAACATCACAACATGACATCATTTATTTGGTGGTAACACTTTATTTGATGCATAAGACAGACATGACACTTTCATAAGCATGACATAATGAGCATGAAGGAGTCTTTATGAATGTCTATGAATGTTGCCATGAAGTGTGATTTGGTGAATAATAAAATTTTTGTTGCAAGGTTGCTCTAAACGTTGCTTTAAAAGTGCCAACTTTGCATTATTTTGTAAATAACGACACTTTAACAAAAAAGTTGGCACTTTTAATGGACTTTCAAAGCAAATTTTAGAGTAACTTTGCATTAAAAGTGTCATTACTTACTGAATGGCACTTTGTGACAATAGTCATAGACATTCATTAAGGCTCCTTCATGTTCATAACAAATGTCATGTCAGTCTTATACACATCCTGTCAAATAAAGTGTTACCTGTTTGGTTAAGCATAATCCAAAGGCTGAAGCAGTGTTATATGTTTTCAAGACACATAATTATATTTTATTGCACAATCAAGTAACAGTGAACTTCAGTTGTTATAAAAATGCTATGTATAAAAAATATGACTTAAAAGAAATGTGACTTTGTAATTTTACCCTTTGAAATTGGGCTTCTGTCTCCTTAATAACTCCTGCTCTCTCTGAAAAGCCACCTTCAGGAAGTCATCACAATATGGCTCCTCTATTAACCCTTCAATAGTGTTTTTTCTACCAGTGTTGCACTGAGAAGTAGCTCCTATAATGAGTTCAGCTGGTGTTTCCTAATTGCTGCCGGCTAGTCTGAAGAAGCTGAGTTTTGCACTGCTGAATGGTTGCCACGGGAGACTGAAGGATTTCTCAAACATGCATGAAAAAAAATTAAAGCAACACCCCATGTTTGTTCTGTATGTGAGAATAACAATATAATATGATGTAAAGATTATTTTAAACAAAGTGGATTTTGCCTGGGTGGAAGCAGCTCTGCCTTTTCAATGCAGCTCCTCTATGGAGTTGCAATCTCCATAGAGCCAAGTTTCCAGATTATAAAGCATTCCTCCCCTCATTCAGCTCCTTCAGACTAGCAGCAGCAATTAGCAAACACCGGTGGAACTGAACATCTGCTGAGCTCATAGGGGCTACTTCTCAGTGAAATGCTGGAAAAAATGCCATAAAAGGGTTAATAGAGGAGCGATGTCAAAAATCTGTTCCTAGTACTTCCTGAGTGTTGGAAAGTAACAGGAGCTTCTTAAAGAGACAGAGGCCCAATTTCAAGTAAATTTTATAAGTCATGTTTGAGATATACAGCAATGTTATAACTATTTTATACATTTGAAATAGCTTCTTAAAAACTATTTTTATTTGTTGGCATTTTTGACAGTGTAAGTTTTCTGTTGAGATGTCTTATTTTTATTTAATTTACTTATTATTATTATTAATTTTTTTCTTTTTTTCCTTTTTTATTTTGTATTATTATTTTCTCCAATTTGTCTTTTCGTCATCTTAATCTTTGGTGCAGTTTTAAGCCTGTTTTAAAGTACTATGTAGGTAAATTTGACATTGACAACAACCAAAGTTATTGTCAATGTCAATCTGGTGACTTAATTGTGCTATAAATTGTCACCATGTTCCTTGAAAATGTATTCAGTTCCACCTGAATTGTGTCTTTTTCTCATCACAATCTGGGTGATTGGATGGAGATTGACATGATGTGTCAGAGAAACTTAGAGGTTTTAATGGTTAAGATCCTGCTAATGTGTCTGTGGAAGTGAAAGCGAAAGGAAACTTCCTTGAGGAACACCAATAAACATCCTCTGTTGCTCCACCCTGCTGCTGACATGCTGGGGAATCTGAAACATGACAAACTCCCAGGCAGCAGGGGTGCAGGCAGATTGGGGTTGTGGCTTGACAGCCCTCTCTCACTGTGGCTCTGTATCCAGGGGCCTCAGTGGTCGATGATCTATAGCCGGTGTCCGTCCGTCCAGCAGTGAGCGGGTCCGTCCCGTCGGAGGGCGCAGCCCGGAGAGGCCTGTGTTTAGGCTGGTCCAGGAAACAGACCCCTTCCTCCGACTAAACAGCAAAACGCTGCTGGGAATTTGGTCCTTCACCATGAGAGAGGTCACTGGCAGGTCAAACTCTGCAGGGCCGGCCTGAGGCTGAATGGGGCCCCGAACAGAATTAGATTCTGCTGACACCACAGCACCACCCTGGTTAAATATTTCACACCTTCTGCATTCAAGGTAAATTCCTTAAAGATGACACATTATGATTCATTGAACAGGTTACAATAGCTCTGTAGGTTATCCAAAACATGTTGCACAAAATCGTCCTTAAATAATGAGATTTTAATTTGCTCACTTCTGCCTGTTTTGAATTTCTTTCACAATGAGCTGTTTTAGGGAGTCCTGTCACTTTAAATCAAAATGAGCTGCCGCTGGCCATGCCCCCAACTCAACATTTACACTCGCACATGAAAATGGCTGCAAGCATGTGCCACTGTACAATTATACATCTTTGAAAAGCAGAAGTGGAGCCTCCTGCACAACCAACAAGAATGCAGCAAGTGCTTTCTGGAAGGTAAGTCAGCAATAAAAACACTTGTGCTTTCCAACAGCCATTGTACAGTGGTAAAACAACATGATCTGGGCTTTGCTAAGGTCGCTCGGTTAAGGGCCATGCCTGCTGATTTGTGACATAAAGTCCAAAAATTTTTTGAAACGACTAATTTTTCTGACATCAAAAAACATTGACTTATTGCCAAAAAGTGACTGGGTGGGGGTTTTTTTCAAGCTCTTTCTTTGGTTGTTTCTAGAAGCAGTTATGATCCAAATGGAAGTACAAAAAGCTGCGAAAAAGGAATTTTACATAATAGGTCCTTTTAAATCAGTTATGACATCAATTTATTTTTGTATATCCAATAAGCAGCAACTGTGATGAAGCGTTTTAGATGGCAGAAGCTGTGACTATACAGCAAACGTTGGTTTATTTCTCTGATTTACTTATTAGCTGTTGTTGCCGCATCCAGTCGCAAAGCAGAAGTGAGCAATTTGTTGTGTTTATGTTCATGAATGGGAAAAGGTAAAAGTGTTAAATATATTTGAAACTATTTAAAGTCTGCATGAAATGTAACAAACAATTAACAAACACCTGGTGGAAATACTAGAGCTCTTTATAGGAGCTACTTCTTAGTGAAACACTGGAAAAAATTACGTTAAAGGGTTAATAGAGGAAGATGAAGGTCCAGAAAAGGCAGGAGGTTTTAAAGAGACAGAGGCCCAATTTCCAGGTATTAAATTACAAAGTCAAATTAATTTTATGTCATATTTGATATATACAGCATTTTTAAAACAACTGAAGGCAGCATAGTTACTCAATTTTGCTATAAAATTACACCTTGTACCTGGAAAACACGAAATATTAAGAATCTAACATTTTTGTGAGTTGTCTGTTTTGAGTGAATACAAAAGTCACTTCATTCTTGATAAAAGTTTAACGCAAACAACAACAAAACAAGAACATAAATTTATTCTGTGGGAAATTACCACCTCACCTCTTAGCCTGCACATAAAGACAGCCTCACTTAAAACAAACGGTGATAAACCAGAAAAACAGAGAATCTGTTGGTTATTCTCTGCATTTTCCAAACATTTTGACCATGACGGGGCTCAAACTGACTTTTGGATTTTTAGACATCTTTTCTCCAGCCTGTGGCAGAACTGATGTACTGTGTGCTTTTTATATCCAGGGACAGAGAGATGGATGCAGGCTGAGAAGCTGCAGAGAACGGTTGTGCCTTTATGTGGAGGTCATTCATCAGCGCTGACAGAGGTCGTGTGAGTGGGAACTTTCCCTGCATCGTCTGAACAAGTGAGCTCCTGCAGGACAGCAAGAAGGTTTTAGAGGCCAGATCCAGATCCTCATCCTGACTTTTATCTCCCATCTGTTTGTTTTCGCTTAAAATAATGTACAAAAAAAGCTTTTGGGTCACAGGGCAGTCACTTAAAAAAGGTTTTCTCTTTTAATTTTGTTCTTCAAGGAGAAAAATGATTGATGCATAAAACATCAAGAGAGGCCCAGCTCTCCATATTTTGTTAAAAAAAGGTAAAACATTTGTGTTTGCTTATTCTATATCTGCTTGATAAAGATCAGAATCATCCCAAAAACCTGCCAAATATTTTAAAAAATATATTCAAATACTTGTGGGATTTCAGCAGCATGTAAAAATATATTTTACAATGTTGAAATTCAGGATCTTGTTTCATAAATTAAACTGAGAAGAGTGAAAAAGATGTAAAAATTAAACAAGTTACACTGCAAAAATGACCTTTAGATCTTTTTTAAACACTAGCCATTAAATTTAAAAATAAATAATCAGGCATATTAGTTTAAAAGTGAAATGAATAATAATGATTTTAGTCCAGCTCAAAGTTTCATTTCATTTTTCTTTCCTGAGAAATATAATATATAAACTGCACTCTTAAAACTGACAAACTGGTCATTTTAATAATAATAATGTCCCTCTATCAGAACAGAGTTAGATTATAAAATTATATGTTTAAAAACACGGAAGTGAAATAAAAATATTTGATGCTTTGACCTGTTGCATGTGAATTACACTATAAAAATGGGGCATGAAGTTAAGTATGTGTTTTTTTTCTGTTCTGTTTTATTTTAAATTATCCTCATATGAACAGATCTGTAAAGTGAAGAAGGAGACAGAAACTTATGACTGTAAATGTTTTAGGATTTGTTTTCCACATTTGATTTATAATAAAAAAATATTCATATTTATATTGTATGTATTTAATAGACTCATTAAATACATACATGGATGGAGAACCCAAAATTCTCCTCAAGTACAATTTCAACATATTTTTACTCAAGATATTACGCAAATAAAAGTTACTCACTTTTATTTGGTAAAAGTGAGTAACTGATCAAAAATATAATTTAATATTTATAAATGACAAAATCAGAGGAACCAAAATGTAAATTATGTGGAACTTTTGGTATTTTAAGCATCAAGATGAAAATAATTCATATTAGACAAAATAAACATTTTCCAAATCAGTTTGTGAGGTAATTAGTTACTCTGGCCAATTGTAACGCAGCGTTAATTGATTAAATTGTAATATTTTGCCTTCTCAGTGACATATTTAGCAGACTTTTAGTTTTAAATACAGGAGGTTTTTTATTTTTAATTTAATTTTGGTTTTGTATTTTTTACTTTTACTTGAGTAATTTTACTATGAAGTATTTTTACTCTTATTTATAATTTATAATTTTTTGTTCTTCCTACTGAATGAAAAACAAAAAAATCACCAGACACATTCCTGCAGTTTTTATTAAAATTTCTTGAAAAAATTTTTTTTGCCTGATTTTGGTTTTTTGGTTTTTTTGTTTTGTTTTGTTTTTTTTCAACTTGTTGTCATTTTGATTCTTAAAATGTCAAAATTTCCACTTAACTTGATATTTGGTTCAGTCTGATGATGTAATTTTTAAATATTAAATGATTGATACTTTGATCAGTTACTCACTTGAGTAAACCTTTTACCAAATACATTTTTTTTACTCTTACTTGAGTAATTTTGGCTGCTTTACCAGGAGATGTCTGACAGAAATGACTCCCTGCAGAGTGATTTTTCCTCATTTCATCAGATCAAGAAGCCTCTCTGGAAACTTCTACTTGAGCAACAACAAGATCATAAATCAGAGCCCCTCAACAAGATGTTTCCTCCTGGAGTAAAACAATGGAAGTGGGGGATTAGGGGCCGATGATGGTCCCTCTGCATGCAGGCATGGCCGCTAATATGAGCAACAAAAATAACAAAACACGCATCCATCACGGCCTCCTGTTCTCCGGCGCGTTTATATACAAACCTCCCGGCCCTAATGCTTGCGCCTTGGAGATAATTTACTTTATATGCGTGCTGCAGGAGGAGGAGGAGGACGAGGAGGAGGAAGAGGAGGAGGAGAGTCGCTCTGCTTTAATTTCCCACATAAATCCAGAATTCCTCTGGCGGTAAAAGTCGGCCGTTTGTCAGCGGAGTCTGGCGTGGCGGCTGACAGAAAACGAGAAACAGAAGTCCTATTAGGTAAACCATTCAGCGCCGCAATTTATACACAGCAGGCCGGGAGGCTTCATAAACACAGCCGGCGCGGCTGAGTCACGCCGTGGACTTGCGTGGGCTCGGGTGGGAGAGAGATAGACAGAGAGAGAAAGAGAGAGAGAGAGAGAGAGAGAAAGAGAGAGAGAGAGAGAGAGAGAGAAAGAGAGAGAGAGATCTCAAGAAGAGTCCAGTCAGCAGAAATATGACAGGTTTTTTTTCTAGGTAAAAATGTGATGCTCGCAGCTCCACTCTTCAATCTATAGACCGAAACTTCTACATATTTAATTTGTTTGCGGAGTTAATCAACATTTTCCTGCAGAAATGAAGAAAATTCAGCAGCTAATAGAGTCTAACGTGTATTTTTCTGTTTTTGTGACGTAAAGCCCTTTGAAGTGTTTGCTGCAGCTTATTCCACACGAACAGCTGCTAAACTCTCAGCTGGATCGATCCTGATAAATAATGAAGTTTCACAGCTGCAGTCTGGATGCAGTGGCTCCTCTGCACGAAGCATTGACTGAGCTTTTTGTTTATAATTAGGGCATAAATTCCACTGGAAAAGTCATTAAATTTTAAATTATACTCTATCTTAACCATTTCCCTCCAACAAAGACGTGCAGGTCTTTGGAAAAGGAAAGAGGTGAAGAAACAGTAGGAGTTTCTCAACTGAAAGTCTGAGAACTTTTACTAAATTTATGCTTTTATTCATTTAAAAAAACTCATTAGCAACTCACCAAAAACCCATCCTCTGGTCAAAGGTCATTAAAGTTTGGATTTATCCCCAATTTAAAGTAGTTCATGTTGAATGGCGCTTATAAATTCTGTTATATTTTAATTTAAAATCTTTATCGTTCTGTCACACTGTCAGGTGATGGTGGCCGCTGTTTGACCGCTGACGTCACTGCTCCCATCCAATGAACGTGAACGCGCGCGAGGTAACCTTTGTGTTGAAAATGAATGATTTGCATTAAACAGCTGCTGCTGTTTGTGTTTTAACTGTAATGCTGCCGTGTAAAACCTGAGTCAGCCTGAAATGCGCGATGCAGCTCCTACAGGTTCAGGGTTTGCGCAGAAAGAGTGAGATCAGCGCACAGGAATGCGCCGCTTTTCGGCTCTTCTGCTTTTCCTGCGGAACTCCACGAGTGTTAACGGAAGCACAGATAATGTTTTTTTTTACGGTTTCCATATTTCAGTGTCATGGCCACAGAAAATGTGTTGATGGACTTGGAGATCTGATAATGTATGAAGTCAAAACATAACAGGATTTTTATTTTCTTGTTCATTTTTCTTTATTAATGTCTGGATAGTTAATTAAAAAAAATTCTAACACAGGAAGAGCAGCACAAATTTATTTCCCACAGATTTACAAATAGATTAAAAAAACTACTATGTATATATATATATATATATATATTCATTTGCTCATCTAAATGCTTCACATATATATTTACAGTGAACTGAAAACCTTATTTGTCTGGATTTTAAGATTAATTCACAGCAGTATAACATCATGTTGTATGAGAAACATTATGATAATGTTCTTTTTGCAGTTTTATAAATGTAAACAACAACAGATTGTGATGTTTTGATCTGATAAAGAGTCTGTTGGTAATAACTGGTCATCTGCGTTGAAAAGGAAATTATCTGAATTATCTGATCGACTTGAACAACAAGCGAAACAAATAAATAAATATTGTACATTTTCTGAAAAAGGTCATCCTTGAAGCAGATAATTAAAAAAACAAGACAATTATATTAATTATAGAGAACATAAACTCAATGTCAAAATGGCCGCCGGCCTGCAGGAGGTTTTACGGACTCCTCCTTTAAAAGAAAAAGTTTATCTTCAACATGTTTGCACTGAAGTAAAAAATAAACAGTAGCTCTCCAAGAAATCACTCACTTAAGTTAAAAAATTAATATTTACAAGTGATGTCATCAAACAAAATATAAGGTAAAAAAATAAATAATTATAATAATAAATAAATAAAAAACATTATTACAAAATAATAACACGCTTCTGCGGAGATTCAGATATTTCTGGAACGTCTGATGTATTTATTATATCCACTAAAATGTGTCACACGTTTTCAGATAAATATGATGTCATAAAGATTAATTATAGTGATTGAGTCTGATTCTGTTGGTGCTTTAAGCAGATCGTTTTGCCTTGTTGTTCTAGGGAAGTAAATAAATAAATTATATACACAAAATGTTAAAAACGAACAAACAAAAACTCAAATGTCCCCTGTAATTTATTTTTATTTTTATTTTTTATCACATATCTATTTCAATTTAATTTGGTTTTCATGCCTCTTGTTCCAGTTTAGTTCTATGAAACATCTCAGATTATGAATCCAGGCAGATAATTATAATTTACTCATGTCTACTTTGAGTAGAATTGGAGATATTTGTTTGTTACCATCGATAGCAACAGGAGGCACGAAACTTCCCGAAGCATTTCGTACAAAGCACAACACATCAAACGAAACTACAAAGAAAGAAAATGATTGTTTAGTTTCATTAAATGATAAAATGTTGTCATTTTATTGATTCCATCATTCACGAAAATACTTAACTACAAAAGAAAGTCAGATGGTTTGAAAATGGTTTAATTTTCAGGTAGGAAATGGAAACAAAACTTAGTGTGGGTGAAAGTGTTCAAATTCAGGAAATGTTTCTGTTTATGAGGAAGTGATTAAGCTGGTTTCCTTTAAGGTGATTTAACAAAAACACAAAACAAGAAGGTCACAAAGCAACACGATTAAATGACGCTTTTCTCCTGTTTTTGTGTTTTAAACTGGAATCAAAGAGTCTGGTCTTCATATTGGTTCACATGTTCACTGTCACTGCACGTAACAAATGTTACGCGCGCACACACACACACACGCGCACACACACGCACACACACACGCACACACACACACACGCACACACACACACACACACACACACACACACACACACACACACACACACACACACGTCCAAAAGGAGCACATTAAAGGAGGCCGGCTGAGATTATCTTCTCCTCTCTTCTGTCCAGCCAACCATCCAGAGCCGCCTGGCGCCTCCGCTGGCCTGCAAATGACAGCAGACAAGAAGGTGTAGCATTTCCTATTGTCACCTCCACCATCCATTACACACACACGCGCGTGCGCACATACACACACCCACGCACGCGCGCGTAGAGAGGAGACTGGCTTCAAGTGTTTGTCTAACCTTTGGTTTATTTGGATGATGAGGCTATTTTCCCCCATAAATAAGCCGAATAAAGGCTCACATTACGCAACGGGATGCGGCGCTAAGTTGCGGTCAAAACCAAAGCAGGTGAATAAATGGTAACCTGGGTGCATTTTGCAGTTAGACCTTCGTGAATGTGACCTGCTGCCCCATGAATGAAAAGATGTTCTGCTCATTCCAAGAGAATCCTATCTGTGTTTGCACAGAATCAAATAAACCTGGAAAGAAGCGCTAAAGGCGCTTATTGCGCAAAATTCACTTTTTGTGTTTTTTGTGCTTCCATTTAGTCTCTTCTGCTTCTAAAAACAAACCAAATTCTTTTTTCGGTGTCTAGAAAATTAGTCTTATAAAAAAAACAACCAACTCCTGATTAGCAACCCCAGCACAGCCCACCGTCACCTAGCAACCCTAGCTGAGCGCTAGCACGTTTGGTCAGCTGGTTTTCTGCCTTGTTTGAATTTAAAGTGACAGAGACCCCAAAACATTCTGAAAGGAGCTCAAAATATGCAGAATCTCATTATCTAAGAATTAGTTTATGCAAAAATATGTAATGAACATGTTTTGAATAGACAGACCTATCCTAACCTGTTCAAGGAAGCATAGGTCATCTTTGATGTCTTGCTTGCTATTTTTTTATGACTATTTTCTTCTTTTTTTGCGTGAAAGAGGAAATCCAGCAGGGCTCTGTTTTTATCAGTTTAACATGTTAACTTCATTGTATTTCATGGAAATGTTTGTGCTATCAAAACTCAAAGCAATATGTTCATCTGGTTATTTCTCTCTTTCTGCAGGTGTAGAAGCAGCTCAATAGTGCGTGTGTTTTTTGTATTCTCTCTCTCCTTCTTCCTCTTCTCTTATCTCTTTTTTTTATCTTTTCACAGAAGCTCTCTCTCTCTCTCTCTCTTCCTTTCTTTTCTGTCTCCAGGTCTGTTGCATTTGAAAAGAACCCAAAGCAGCTTCTAATAAAGCTTTATAAATGTCATCATAGCGTAAGTCCTAATGTCAATCTAATTGGTTTCTCGTTGGCACTCAGACAACAATTCTGAATGCTACAAGAAAACAAAAAAAGGATTTGGGTTGTTTAGCCTTTGACTAGGCCAGGGAGTATACTTGGAGCCGAATCGTCCCATTGCAGCTCAAGTTGTATGTTTAATATTTTTGCTCCACTCCTTCCTTAAGTCTTTTGACTGAATGATTTGTTTTTATTTTCATCTTATCACCTTTCATCTACTAAACCGCTTGCATGACCCTGCTTGAGTAAAGCCTCCCCACAGCATGACCCTGTACCACCGTGTTTCCCTGTGGGCACAGAGTGATCAAGGTGATGTTCTGCCTTATTATTACTATTTTTATTTTTGTCTCACCAAAGCCAGAAAGTTACATTTTCATCTTAACTACTCAGGATTATAAGTTAGTTTTGTCTCATTTCAAGTGGACTAAGATAATTACCTGGTGAGATTTGGTGTTTTTGCAAATCACACATTACTATTATCACCACAGTATTATCTCTTTCTTTAGTTAGTTATTTTTACAATTCCTTTCAAGCTTCCAGGAATATTTGTGATTTAACTAATCTTTTCTATTTTGAGACTTTTGCAGCTTTTCCCTTTCCTGTTTAGTAAAACCACTTAGATCGGCAAAACCCCGGGGGCATTGCTTGTTTTTATGTCGGAGAGTAATTTGAATGGCTTGACTCTTTCAGCCTTTCCACATCTTCCACCTTTCCCATGACACGTTCTCCCACTGACTCAGTCAGCAGTGGCTTCACCGGGGCTGAAGACAGCTGTCTGCCATAACAAGCAGTCAGGAGAGGCTAAAAGGTTCCCTAAAGCTGCCGGATTGGGAGAAACAAAGATAAAATCAGGATCTGCTTCATTGCCAGACGTTAAGTTTACCTTCACAGTCTGGCTATTTGTTTCCTGTCAACATTGGTCCAGTTTGCAGAATTGTTACAATGTTTATAAGTCTCTTTTGGTGACTTTTCAGAATTCAAGATGGTGTTGATGCAGGTTCTTCCAAAACCAATGAAAGCAGGAGTTTAACAAGATCTTGTCGTAAATGATCTTGCCATATTGACTCAACACAATGTGCATAGCAAACTAAAGCCAACTGAAATCATTATGATGAAGTTATAATAGGAGATGCACCAAAAACTCTGAAATTATCCATTTGGAAGCATTTTGTGTCACAAGAGGAATAAAAAATGGCGGCAGAGTGAAAGATAAGACACAAACGATATGTAAAAACAGAAAGTTGTTGCTGAAAGATGTATAACAACCAGTGACTTAACCCAGCCAATAAAAATGTAGAAAAAACCCAGTTTGAATAAATTTGATCTTTCTATCGTTACACCCCTACCTAAAAGTTTTAGAAATGGTTTTCTTGTAAAAATGTCGGATCTTTTCAAAACTTTGGTTAATTTTCACTGATCTGACCTGCAGGAAGAAGAATCACTTATTTCCCAAAATTCACTTCAATTGGAGTCAAATATAGCAACTTTTTTATTGTTTCATTATAACTGGATCAAACAAATAAATGTCTGTATTTTTAACAAATTCTTAAAAAAAATAAAACTGTTTAAACATGATGTAATAATAAGTTTAGTAAGTAAAAACAAAATAAATCTTCAGTTTTGTAACTGTGCCAAACGCCGAGGTATTTTTAAAAGCTACATCAATCTTTGATTTCCAAAGGTGGATCAATGGTCTCCAAAAGTTTGTAGACTTATTTATAATACTACTAAACTGTTTATTTTCCATATAATGTTGTAAAAATCCTGGCAAACGACAACAAAATCCAAATTGTTTTATGTTCCATCCACATTTTCTCTGAAACTATAAGAGCTGCTGTCATACTTACACTTCAGATGGAGTCTCTTAAGAGTCAGCTTTAGTTTGATTCCAGGATTATTGAGGCAGAGTCTGTGGAGCTGCTAAGCTGCTGGGTTACGCAGCAGGACAATGATCCAAAAAATATCAGAAAGTACCGATGTGAATGGTCAACATCAGTGACTTGCGGTCAGGGTAGGCAAGTGAGGCAGAGCCTGTTATAATGTAAAAATATGATAAAATAATTTATATTGCTATTTTCACCCTGTGGTTTGTACTGTAAAGTATTTATTTTTTATTTAGCTTAACCAAAATTGATTTTTTTTTTTCTTAAAAATCACTGAATTTTCGCATTTTCCCATTCAAATGCTCGGAAGCGACGCCGGTGAGGCAGCAGCAGTCGAGCCTCACCTGGGACTAATCAACCTCTCTAACTGCACTGGCTGCCATTCTATGGGAGCATGATCCTCCTTTCTGTACATCGCCAATAAAATGTCTAAAAACATTTAATACATGAACTGATCTTCCATAATTTAGCTTATGTATTTAATTTACAGCATTTTTTGTCACCAATTGTGTGTGTAACATGTTTTGTGTGCTGAGGAGCGATCATAAAGAGAACAGATTCGAGGTGAGGCGGGCAGTTCTCCTGCCTTATGGCAGGGGGCGCTCATGATCCCAGACATTGTGACTCCACAACTGCAGAGTAAGAGACAGTAACAGCGAGCTAGCTAAAGCTAAAGTCAAGAGTAGCGATATATGTATAGTTTTCTCCTCTTACCACAGCAATCACTTATTAATAATCGCAAAATAAACATTAAGCCTAAAACCAAAGTACTGCAACAGGCTGAATGTTCTGCTCTTTGTGTGGGAAATATCTGAGGGTATTTTTTAGGGGCGTTGTTGTCAGTTGCTAATAGCATATAAAATAATTGTCTTTTTGCCCTCCAGCGTTGTCCGCAGGTGGTCTAAATTTGTATATCTGATTATGATTAAGTCAGTGCCTCATTGCACTTCACCAGTAGACCTACATGTTGTACAGCACATTGTACAACATGTAGGTTTTCAGAGTGACTTAGTCCAGCCTTTCGCGAACTGTGACCCCTGGATCACAGGTGGTCTGTGGGCGTCCCCTACAGGTCTGCAAGGTACTGCGTGCCGTGAGCTCAAAGTGTGACACATTAAGTTAGCTTACAGAAGGTTTGAGTTTTAAAAATAATGGATAAATGGCTTTAAACCGGGTCACTCGGTGGAAAGTTTCCCAGTGTGAGTTGCAGAACTTTTCTTTTTCCAACTCTGTTACGATACATAGCATGCCACCATCATGCAGATTTAGGTCTGCTGCTTTGCTGAATGCAATATGAAGGTGAAGAGCAGCGCTGCGCCCCACGCTGACTAACTGCATCTTAACACCTGAATTAAAGTTACTTACAATGGGCTGTCTACAGGCTGTGGAAGGAAAAACTCAGCTCTATTTTTCTTTTATATGCTTCTTAATTTCAAATAGCCCTAAAACTATTAATGCACACAAAACGTTTTTGATTTCCATGTGTTTTACATCACTTGGAAGCTCAGAATCAACACTTTCAAAATGTGTAAATAACTCGAAATGCTTCGAGTTGCAGAAGTGGTAGTTCAAGGTTTCATGGTGGCCAGACACATTTGTTGCCTTTAGAAACAACAGCAGGCTTCACATTAGGGTGAGCAAAGACAGTCAGAAAGAGACTAATATTTTTATTTCAGGCTGTATATATTAAGGTGTGGTCTCTGGGTGTTTGTTAAATGGGTTGAGCCTGAAACAACTAGACTCACCACTGGTTGTTTCAGCGGCTTGATGACAGGAAATAGAGTCTGAACCAGTTCTTAGAAATAGGGGGCAAATACTTTTTTCCACAGGATTATTTAGGTTTGGATAGTTTTTTCTTTCATAAATGAAATTATTTTTAAAAACTGCTTTTTGTATTCACTCTGGTTATCATTCATTTTGAAAAATATAACTGATGTAAAAAATAAAAAAAAAGAAAAGAAGAAGAAATGTGTAACTGTTGTATATATTTTCTGTTTGGAGCGATCGCTCATCCCGGCGTCAGAAAACGGCGCTCAGACTGGCGTCTTTGGATTTAATGCTTATTTAAAATGACTGAAGGTGACTGTGTGCCAGTCTAAACACTATCCGGTTTTTCTCTTTTTTTAACAGGGATGAGTTGATGATGATGTGGCTTGAATTGGACAGAGTCGCCGTGGAGTCTATGCAGAGACATCCACACATATATCAGACTGTTTCCAGCTCCCTGGAAGGAGCTGCATGTTGGGATATTTACAACCTGCAGGCCTGCACGCCGAGACACAAAGGCAGCAGAGACCTGCATCAGCTTTTACGCTCCCATCTACGTTTTCTATGCTTAATGAGAGACTGTGCACAAATGAGAAATGTTTTAGATTTCAAAATATGTTTCACTCCTTGCATGTAAACGTCTGCATCTTCAATTCATCTTTGTTCGGATTTGAGTTTTGTCCTTTCAAACCTTCACAAGACGTCTTATCTGCGTAAAATGTGTAAGTATGTGTTTCATTCATTCATTGCACAATCTTTCTGTCATATCTGTGAGACTGAGAAGCAATAAATCCCAGTGCAAAAGTATTCACACCCCTGGGTGAATAAATATTTTGTCGTGTTACAATCAGAAACTTTGAGGTATTTTCTAGGGGACAATAAAAAACTTGCTACCATGTAGATGAACTCTGTTTAATGCCGAAGGACATCGGTTACCCTGGATGCTAAATTAATTTACAATACTTCTACAATCAATCAATTAAGTTTATTGGTATTACACACTTCAGCAACAAAACAGTCCAAAGAGGTTTACATCATAAACATATCATACAGTCACCAAATGTCATAGTTAAAATCAGCATTACACATTAAAATGTTGGTTAATTTCCCATTTATAATGTTGCGAAATCAAGTCCAAACAGGAAGGTTTTAGTCTGGATTTAAAGGAGCTCAGTGTTTCGGCTGTTTTGCAGTTTTCTGGAAGTTTGTTCCAGATTTGTGGTTCATAGAAGCTGAATGCTGCTTCTCCATATTTGGTTCTGGTTCTGGGGATGCAGAGCAGAACCAGAACCAGAAGGCCTGAGAGATCTGGAGAGATCAGTGTTGTTAAGCCGTTCAGTGATTCATAAACTAACAGCAGAATTTTAAAGTCTATTCTTTGAGCTACAGGGTGTAGGGACTTTAGAAGTGGGTGAGGTGCTCCAACTTCCTGGTTTTAGTCAGAACTCCAGCAGCAGCAGCAGCAGCGTTCTGGATCAGCTGCAGCTGGAGAATTTTTTAGGCAGACCTGAGAAGACACTGTTGTAGTAATCGATGTGACCGGTAGACTGCTGCGTTGTGATCAGATAAACCACAAGACACCAAGTCTGAATTCGGAGGCGACTTCTGTTTATTCAACCTGACAATCAGAAGATATTAGCGTTAGCTCATAGGATGTACTGCAGATCTCCAGCATGATCTATACAAAATAATACTGTTAGCATGTATTGCTAACGCTATAAGTGAAACAATGTACCAGTTTTTTATCTGTTTACTGTCAAATTATATCAATCAGTACCTCCAGTTTCTTGAGAATTATTATGGAAATTCACACAAAATCAACAAATCACCGCACTTTTTGAGCAAATAATTGGGAGTTTACAGCAGATTTTTCTCAGAAGTTGTCAGAGTCTTTCACACTTGTACTTAAACAGCTGCCTCAGCTTTAATTGATGTCAGAAAATAGTCCATGATCGATACAGCGAGTCATAAAAAGTTGCATTTACCGCCATATTTCCAAATTAGTACCACAAATATTTTGATTTTTATTGCAAAAAGTCACAAAAAGAATCACAAAATCCTGGAGGGACTGAAAAGATGTTCAATAATATTTAATTTTAAGAATTTCTTGATATTTTAACAGTTTGTGAACGAGTTTTATCGATACATTCTGGCACAACCGGCCCTTTAAGAGCATTCATGATCTTGACTTGGCCCAAAACAAAAATAACTTTGACACCGCTGGTCTAAATCTTGCTGGGACATCAGTCCTTTAACCCTGAAAATGTTGCTCAGGTGATAAAAGGCCGACTTTTTACTGTTTTTAGGTGACTCTGAAGGCTCAGGTCAGAGTTCATCTCTACACCCAGATTTTGGGCCTGATTACTTATTTCTAGCTGCAATAACTGAAGTTGAAGCCACTTCACACAAAAAACTGCTAAATGCATTAACGTTTGTGACTTTATGAATGTTTTTCTAAATGTAAATGACTGGCATAGACAGCTTCCTGATTCAAACACGTTTTAGGTCCCAAATGTTCCCAAAAGTCCGAGAGTCGCAATCAGCTCGCTTTGACTGCAGCATTTTTGTGAATAAACACAAATGTTCCAACCTGTCAGGGTAAAATATTCTGTAAACATCTTGTTTTCTTCCCCCAAACATCTACGCTCAATACTTTTCTGTTACGCCAAGAAGTTTGGCTTTCTGCTTGATGGCCATACAAATAATCCGCCTGATTCAGTTAGTTGGCCTCACATTTAGAGTTTTGAAAGTAAAATAGTTATTTTTAATGTCTGGAAACTGTATTATGATGAGAAAGCTTCTACTGTTTGAGCAGCTCACATTTCAGAGCTGCAGAAAAGAAGAAATGGGAAGACAATCAGTTTTAAAGGAGTTGGAGAGCTCACTAGTTGAGACTTGACTCCTGTTGATCTTTGAGTAAATAAATCATGAAATATAACAATCTCTTTGTACTTACAGAGTAAACTGTATTAAAGCTTTCTAAGCAAGCAAAGGGCAACAGTAGAGAGGAATGGTTTTCTTTTAACAGGAAGTAACAACAAGTATACAGGAAGTGAAAGAAAATGCCATGAGAAGTAGGGAGCATTTCCATCAGGATAACTACAGTCACACTCCAAGTGTTAAAAATATGTTTCAAAAATAGATTTGTACAATTCAAATATATTTTAACAAAGAAAGAAAAGATTTAAAAGAATTTCCTCGAATTTCAAAAGTTTTCTTGTGAGTAGTCCGAAAAATTAATAGTTTATTAACAGCAGCAATTCCCAATGAATTAATTATCTGATCCAAACAGAACGTTCAGTTCAGAATCCACCGGGTCTGTGGAGCATGAAGTCATTCCCTCTGGTGGGGCTTCATCCACCTGCGGAGGAATATAGGGCGCGGAGGGAGACGGAGGGGTGACAAGCAGGCGAGCAAAGAGGAAAGGAGCTGATAGCAGCAGATTAGGCCGCGCTAAAAACGTCGGTGAGTTTTCCTGGAGGAATTTTAATTGCCCCGGGGGGCCCTGCTTATCGGCCCAGTGCAGGTATTAAAGCGAGATAAGGAGGACAGCGGGCTGCACGGCCGCTGCAGAGCGAGGCGGGCAGGGGACGCATTCAGCCAGCTGGAGCGCGAAAAATGTTATTTTTCTGTCACGCCGAAGGAGTTTGAGGCTGTTAATTGGCATCTTAAGTTCTTCCCTCATGTGTTGTTCACCGTATAAGCACTGGAAGAAAATGTCCATACAATACAGCTGGTGATATGAGTCCAGATTCATCATCGGAGTTAAACTACGGAGTTATTTAACTTTTTTTTCTTCATAAATCTGAACTGAACTATACAGCTTTCAGTTTCTAAATTTATGGCAAATCTGACATATATTATTATTATTATTATTATTATTATTATTATTATTATTATTATTATTATTATTATTATCAGACAGCTGCAGCTGCTCGTGTTCTCACTATACTAGGAAAGTAGAGAGCCCATCACGACGTTTCTAAAGTCCCTGTAACTAAAAAAAAAAAAAAAGAAAGAAGACATTAAAATATTTTTGTTGTTAAATTACTGATTTAGCACCAGAATAAATTACAGATCTGTTGTTGTTGTTTCCAGACTTCTATGTAAAGAAACACCATTCTGTTTTTAAGCGCCAAAATCTGGAACAAACTTCCAGAAAACTGTAAAACTGCTGAAACGCTGACTTCATTTAAATAAAAGTTAAAACGTACTTGTTTAGACCTACCTTTGAATACTAATAATAATTTACAAATAATTTATTTGAGTCTTTATTTACTTTCCTGTGTCATGACAATGCATTGCTCTCCTATTATCTGCTTTAAGTCCTTGAATCGTCTTGTTGCTGAGATGTGATGTAAATAATCTCGTCTTGCTTTACCTTGCAAAACCCTTAACTTGTATGAAACTGGATGAAATAAGAGGATATGAGATTATTTTTCTTAGAGTGTGTCGGTGTCCGGTGTCAAGTTCACGGGTCAAAACTGGAACAAATTGTTGTATAATTACAGAACCAGACACAGGGAACAAGTTCACTCTAAAGTTACTTTTCAAAACAATAATAATAAAAAAAAACTTTGCCACTGTTTCTAACAAAGAACGCGCATTGGTTTTCTTTCTATTAAGTTAGAGCTGTTTTGAATGAATTAAATAATAATAATAATAAAAAAGCTACTGATCAGCTGACTGGGTAAATTAACAAGCTAACAAAATTACAGAAAACATATTGAGCAAAAGATGGTCTGAAAATTGCATCTCAACTCAACCGTTTTAGTTTTGCATAAAACAAAATGACGATGTTATTTGAAGGATTATAAAGATCGTGTCATATTTAGCTACACTTTGTTTATATTCTTTTATAAATAGAAGCAACAGATCGTTTTATACATGTCGGTTTTACATCTTCACACATCAGTCACACAGTGAAAATCCCAAACGCAGACATTTTACGCAAACAGTCTGAAAGTCTGTATTTATGTTTTCTTCTGTGCGTCAAAGTGTAAAAAGATAACCCATTTTGAGAGAGTAAAAAGTGTTTCACACCGGGGTTTTGGATTTAGTTTCATCCCGCGCAGCCAGTTTGTGGAAGGATTAAATCACCGCATTCCAGCTCGAGTTGCGATGTGTTGCTGTGAAAGTTTCAAATCAGATAAAGAGCTAAACTTCAACCATTTTGCGCATATAAAAAGTAAACAATTACAACCAAAGGTTTTGGCCTTGAAGCTGCTGAGAGTCGCTCCTCTTCCTGAGGCCTACTGATACATAGCAGGGGTGTCAAACTCCAGGCCTGGTGCCCTGCAACTTTTAGATGTGCTTCTGCTGCACCACCTGAATAGAATAATTAGGTCATTAAGGCTCTGGAGAACTGATCTACACAAGGAGAACGTAATTCAGCTATTTCATTCCAGTGTTTTGTACCTGTGGCACATCTAAAAACTAAAGGCCAGCGACTCTTGAGGGCTGGAGTTTGACACCTGTGACATACAGGAACCCAAATTAGCACTAGACAGTTTGCTCAGCACAAAGTGATAGTCTAAAAGAGGTAAAAGTAGTTACATTTGGGACTGTAATAAACAAGGGGGTTTTAATGTTTCCCAGTGCAAAATGTGTGCGTAAAATGTGTCCAAATGCGCTCCCAGAAACAGCGTCTGTAACCGCGTCCAGCAGATTTTTCCATGTGGAAAATAAAACTGGGGAACGTGCGGTTACGTCACGTACTTCCCACCTTCCCAGGGTTCTTCCTCCGTCCCGCACGGACTTTCTATTTCACACACACCCCTCCCCCTCGCTCCAAAAAGAGGCAGAGGCGCTCCAACACTCCGGTCCGAGCTCTCCTCACAAAGCCCGACATTATATCTGTCAGAGAGGAGGGCTGCATGGACGAACCCGGCGATAATAGCCGTGTTTTACTGCGATTTATGGCCATGAAGGATTCCAGAAGCTTAGCGGACCTCCAATTACCCACGCTTCCGAGGTGGATTGTTTGCTAGAGAAACAGCGGGGACTGCAGAAGGGGAGTGTATGTTACTCGGCGGGCTTCATTTCGTCGATGCCGGAGAGCTGGAGCTGGATGACATGATGCTGCAGAGCCCGCTCACCTCCACGCCGTTTTCCGTCAAGGATATCCTCAAGCTGGAGCAGCAGCAGCAGCAACAGTCTGGCTCCTTGGAGCTCCCGCACCGCGTCCACAGCCAGCAGCACTTGACTCGCTCTCCGTCCCAGCAGGAGCAGCTGCAGCAGCAGCAGCAGCACTTCCAAAGCCCGCCGTCATGCATGCTGGCCGGGCCTCGGGATAGCCCGTCTTTCTCGGACAGTGAGGACAACCTGGCGTACCTCAGCGCGCTGGCGGTGCGCGATGAGGAGCGCGGGGACACCAGCCTCTCCCCGAGCATGTACGTCCATCCCGGGCTGCAGGGAGCCAAGCTGGAGGCCGCAGAGCTGGAGGCGCAGGAGAGCAGTGAGTTTAAACCGCATCCACACGGTTCTCTGACGGAGAGGAACTTCAGTAAACAGCGTTAAAGAGTGGAATCATTTGGCTACAAAAACTGACCCAATATTTCACAGAGGGATTGATGCATGTTGGGCTCTTCTGTCATTAACTGATGCTGGTCAACAAAACCTTCCTAAAATAATGCTCTAAGTAATTTTTAGCCTAAAGTGATTTTAGTACATAAAAAAATCACAACCTAGTTCCTTCAAAATAAAAATAAAAAACACTTTTGACAACAAGAAAGAAAGAAAGAGAAGGATTTAGGCCGTTATTTTAGAAGCTGAGGAAAGCTGTTAGGCGATATGAACTGATAATTTTATCACGATATTTCTCGTATACTGTTGTCATAACAATAAAAAAACCTCTGATAGAAACTATTTATTTGTTATTTTTTAGGTAACAGCTTTCAAAGCACCGCAAGCTTAAATACTGGTCTTGAAAAATATTCCTATTTGATCTAAACTTCTTCAGGACGCAGCAAAATATCAAAGAATCAAACAATCGATTGTATTTGTACAGCACATTTCAGCAACAAGGCAGCTTAAAGTGCTTTACTTAATAAAAACATACAAATAAAAAGCCATAAAAATATTACAGAGGCGCCATGTGATTATATTTAGTCGAGTGTCATCATCAAAATCATTGATACACATCAAATATGTTGGTCAATGTTCCAGTGGTTGTGTTTTGTATGTGCAGATTATTGTGTGTTTATTTAAATATATTTTTTAATAAACTCATGTTTGACGGTCTCATGAAAAAACTGTAGAAATCGCTATAAAAAAACAACAACAAACAAACAAACAAAAAAACTTGTTTATTTAACATTAACTGAAGGTTATGTGATAACGATAAATCAAAACTCTTATTTTGACAAGAAATGTTTCACGATAAATGATAAACGACATGATAAATGCAACATATGTTAATCTGTTTAAAGCCAAATCATAATAATTAATTATGGTGGGTTTTTTAAAAAAATGTACTCAATGAAAAATATATCTGGATTTTATTAATTTATTTAAATAGTTTTTGTTTATGAATTCACCTGGGTGTTGTAGTGAGTTATCGCTTCACATCCATGAAAAAATGAGCACAATTTGGTCAAATCTACATGGAAAAACACAATAAATTAAACCAAGACTATTGAAAACAGCCTTCAGGGATGTTTCCTACCTTTCCTCACAGAGCAGCAGGTTCCAATAAAGAGCCATCAAATGGTGGAAGGCTGAGACGGATCCAGGGAAGTGCACACATGTCAAACACTTTCTAGTGGTTCGGCTGCGCGCCTCTCACTCCGGGCTCTGTTATGATGTGTGGACCATAAACCGACAATTAGTTTAAAGAGGCTTGTAAAAGAAGTGACACGGAGAAGTAGCGCTGATAAACACTGAAACGGATATCAACTGTTCGGCTTCGAAACGTGCAGACGTTTTATTATTAAAAAATGAGGGGAAAGTGGAAGATTCATTAGGCTGGTAATGACAGGAAAAATTGTTTTAGGAGTAAAATTTAAAAAATTAAATAACACATGACTGTCAACAACAGAGGAAAACATTATTGTGATAAGAAATGCATATTAACGACTAAGTATTTTTGCTTTATTTTAAATTCTTACGTTTACAGATGCAAAAAATAAATGGAATATAAATAATTTGTGACAACCTACACTGACAAAACAGATGGTCAAAATTTAACCAATAAAATCACTTTGACAATTTATTTGGGTAATTTAAAAAAAAATCATCTCTCATTAGAGATATGAATTAGCTCATGCAGGCAATTATAAAAAAAACATTCTTGCTTAAATAAATTTGATAAATATAATTTGCTGTAACCACAGTAAATGCTGCAGAGTTAAATCAACATTATGCTGAGTCTATATGGTCCTTATGAGAATTGCTGTTGATTTAACTCTTTTTAGAGTTAAATTAACAAGAAACTGAGGAGTTTTAACACTTGAAAAATTTATAACTACTCAAACTTTTGTTGAAATAACTCTGAAAAGAGTTAAATTAACACCAACTCTGATAAGGACCAAATAGATGTTGAAAAAAAAAAAACAATAAAGACAGAAACTCCTGGACAGAGAACAACTAATCTGAAACATTATATGTACAAGTTTGATGTGTTTGTAAATCATTTAATGCCTAAAATTGAAGGCCCTTCAGGTTTCATTTTTACAGTGTATCCTTCCATTGTTGACACATGACAGATGGACAAATGTGGGATTTGTGGCAGTGTTTATCTGTAGTGGCCAATGTATGAATGTGTGCTGAATAAATTGGATTCTCAAGCAGTTTTTCAGAAGGTCTTACAGGCTGTGGTGAGATGTGACGTTTCACCGTGTCAACATGATTTACTCCTGAAATCCGTTCCGAGTTCATTTGTGGCGAGATGTAGAATTATTCCGACATTTATTTTACAGCATTTAACCAATAAAATCACATGTAACCAATTTTATTTAAATCAGGTTTAAAATGCACCAAGAATAAATTGGCGGGAAAAAGTAAAAATAATAAAACAGAGAAGTTAATTTAATGCCAATAACTAAAAATAAGTTTGTTATTTAAAACAAACTTAGCTTGTTTCTCCATCTCGTTTTCCACCTGATGTCAGTAAAGCGCTGGAAACAAACAATGATGTAACTCGACTCTCCCGTTTCACCCAGAGAACTGCGGGTTGGCGTCCCGGGAAGACGCGGCGGAGGGCGGGCTGGGTGAGTCAGAGAGGCCGGTGCAGAAGCAGCGGAGCCGGCGGAGACCCCGGGTCCTCTTCTCCCAGGCGCAGGTCTTCGAGTTGGAGCGGCGCTTCAAGCAGCAGCGCTACCTGTCCGCCCCGGAGCGGGAGCACCTGGCCACCACCCTGAAGCTCACCTCCAACCAGGTGAAGATATGGTTCCAGAACCGCCGCTACAAATGCAAGCGCCAGCGGCAGGACAAGTCTCTGGAGGCGGCCGGGCAGCAGCACCACCCGCCCC
This sequence comes from Poeciliopsis paucimaculata, assembly GCA_903067055.1. NCBI lineage: Eukaryota > Metazoa > Chordata > Actinopteri > Cyprinodontiformes > Poeciliidae > Poeciliopsis > Poeciliopsis paucimaculata. The sequence continues at coordinate 60,994 of CAEGAD010032312.1, read as the reverse complement.
CGCCGCGGCGCGTCGCCGTGCCGGTGCTGGTGAGAGACGGGAAGCCGTGTCTGGGCGGTGCGCAGAGCTACGCCGCTGCCGCCGCCGCGCCCTACGGCTCCAACCCGTACAGCTATAACGGATACCCGGCTTACACCTACAGCAGCCCGGCGTACAACAGCAACTACAGCTGCTCGTACACCAGCATCCCCGCCCTGCCGCCGTCTAGCACCCCGAACGCCTTCATGAACATGAACTTGGGAAACGTGGGCGGCCTCGGCGGCTCTCCGCAGGCCCAAACACACCAAGGGACAGCGGTCACTTCCTGCCAGGGCTCCCTGCAGGGGATCCGTGCCTGGTAGCCTCTCGGGAACAGAACAAGTGTCCTTTTTATCAAATTTTGTCCTTTTCTTCTTCTTTTTTTAATCAACTCATTTGGTGCAAAATGTCTGACTGGCAGTGTTTCCTGCTCAACTGTTCGGGCCAAAGAACAAGAGTTTGCGTGGAGTCTGAATGTCACCGCAAGGTGGACGTTTTTTTTTTCTTATAAATTTTTGGTCCAAGAATGTGCGCCCCTGTTCAGCGCCGCAAGGCAAAGGCGCAAACGGGGGAATGGCGCTTTTCTTACCAGAACCCCTAACAGATTTTAAAATAATTGGTATTAAAATTTAACTTTCTGTTTTTCTAGAAACAAAAAGTGTTTTGGTTCAGCAGAGAATTGTTAGTCTATTCACATTTATTCAAATAAAATATTAAAGAGCCAAGGCGTTTTGATTGTGTACCACAGCTCAGATGCTCCGGCGCGAACCTGACCGCCTAAATGCATAAAAATGAATGTAATACAGCACGAAGGAAACACCATGTGTCACCTCCACGGGGTCGGAGATTTAGATGCTCGGCTGCAAATTGGAAGCTGAATTTTGCACATAAACATGTTAAGAGGGGAGCTGCTGGAGGAGGCCGGGCCACGGGGACTCTTTGTCCCTGTGCCAGGCGCCTTGAAAGGAGGAAGTGTTTCTCCATTTGAGCTCCTTAAAAGGACGCGATTAAGCACCTAAAATACCCCCGAAGAGCGAGCTGCAGCCGGGCTTGGAAAGCAGGAATAATGGCTCTTATTGGATTGCCGGACAAAGGGTGTGTGGTAGGCAGAGCCGACCACTCAGCAAAGACAAAGGCGCACCGGGGCCGAGAGATTGACGTCCTAATATTCCCATTTGAGCGACAGGCAGCGGGTTATTCTGCGCAGAGAAGGGGACGCGGAGGGAAAATGTGGACACTTTTGTTCTCCTTCAGGAGGGTTTTTCTTTCTTTCTCACTGTTTTTTTTGTTAGCGCAGAAAAGCTCTGCAGAGATCCCCAGCCGAGAGGCTTCAGGGGCCGCCGGGCTGGAGGTGAAGACAGCGGGGAGGCGTTTGTCTGAAAGAAGGGGGTATTATTGCTACAAGTTTCACCATTTACACCGATGAGGAAAATGGCCGGGGACATTTTTGAAGAGGGGAGGAGGTTCGTGCTCTTATTATTTCAGGCTGCAGAGCGAAGTTGTTCTTTCTCACAGGTGACTCCCACGGCAGAAATCCACGAACAGAAGCTGAGAATGAAATCCCCCCCTCCCCCAAAATAAAACACGATGAAATAAAATAAATGGTCAGGAAGGGAAAATACGCGTTCTGAATTTTGGATGTTTTTCCTCCGCAGAAGGAGTTTGGAAACGTTGATTTGGAGACAACAGAAAATTCACAAAGAATATCTCAAGATGCAAATAAATTACATAGATTCAAAGTCAGTTGCATAAACTCGAGTTTTATCCTTTTATTGAACACCAAAGTTAATCCCAGTTCATTAATCCAACTGGTAAAATGATTTAAAATCCAGCTGACTTTGCAGCATCTCTCATCCTGGGTGAACAGGTTTCATCTTCAACCATAAGTATGAATTCATCTTTTAACTTTGGGTTGTTTTTTCTTCTTTTTTCTTTGCAATATGTTTGTTGCCATGACAACAACCCCATTATGCCGTAAAAGTGGGTGCGTATTTTACAGATCATGAAACCTGGATTTATCTTGAGTTTTAATATAAAAACCAGGTTTGAGCTTCTCTTTTATTTAGAGAAATGAGGAAAAACTGCAGTAAAACAACAGATTTTCATTCATCCCGAAAAAAAATAATTTAAAACTGGTGCCATAAGTAGAATTTCTAATAAATTATGTTCAATATTTATGATTAGAACTGATGCATTTGGACACATACATAGTTTTTGGATAGAACTTAAGTAAATGTTTAATAAATTCAAACAGATATTGAAGATACACTGACAGAAAAAAATAGCTAAATTCCATAAGATCATTTTCAGTCTTTCTTTGCCCTTTAATTAAAAGACATAAAAAAGTGGATCTGGTTCTGATTAGATCGTAAAATCTTATTGATTTAATCAAAAACGTTTCCAATTTGCAGCATTTAAACATTTTTCTAAAAATCCACATAAAGATGCGCCGTTCAGTGGTAAAGAATCCCAGTTTGAACGTTTGTAAAAATGACAAATCAATGCGTTTTATTAAGGGTGTAATAATTAATTTTCTTGTATCGTTACTGATTCATGCCGGATGGACAATTGGGGAATAAATGGGTGGCAGCGTTTCTGCAATATACGTAATAAAAACATGAAGACTATGAATGGCTAACATTTGACATCCTCTAAAATTTCCTGTTTTTTACTTTGTAATTAAACGTTTCATTGTGGCGAAAGACCAAATCTAAATGTTCCCTGAAATGTTTGGGGAAGAGAACAAGAGGAAGCCACGTCCTTCAGCCTGATTGCGGGTTTTGTTCCGGTGCGCCCAATTAACAATCACTTCCACCTTGCGGGGACTCACACGCGTCCGGAGGCGGTTCTGGTCCGAACTGAGTCCCAACTCGTTCTTTTTTCCAACACCCGTCCAGATATTTACTGAACTTCTCACCGGGGAAGACAAACTGTCCAAAAAGTTGTGTGAAAATGAGAGTGGGGGAAGCATCAATTGCTGTTTTCTCTTCGCGTAATTGTTCCTCCGGTCTCAGATCAGCGGTTTCCCAAGGCCATTCTTGTATAATTACAGCCACACATTCGCGTCTTAATGTGGAAAAACAGCAGCTACAAAGTCTGTGGACAAACATCGCGAGAATATCTTCAGCATCCAGGTGGGGATTTCTTTAACATCCCCAGCAGCCAACGCGTTACGCCAAGTGAAAACACCGCAGGGATGTTGTACTGCTTCTAAAATATAGTCAGAGAAAATTGCTACATTTTTCCAAATTGTTACCAGGTTTCACCTCTGAGTGTTTGTGACCTGAATGATCGGCACCGATCGGCTCCTTCAGGTGTCTGCGCCGCGCACCCGCTGATCCGCTGTTTGGGACTAAAGGCCCTGATCTCACCCCCTCCTCGGCTTTCTGCTGCTAATGGGGATCCATTTAGGGGTAAATACAGGGAGCCGATAAGCTGAGCGCCCAGAAGTGCTGCCGGGTCGCCGGACAGAGACTGATGGACGCAAATAAAGACGAGACACGGAGGCGTCTGGCAGCCAAACACGTTTCAGAACCTATACAAACAGCATGTGTGTCTGTTACTATACTATAGATAATTCTATATTGTAGTCAGTCAAACCTGGATCTGTTTTTATATTTAATGAAATTATTTCAGATTGATTTCCTTCTTGTCTAAATCTTTACCTCGAAGCAGTCAACCTCCTTCAACTCTTTCTTTTTGCAGCTTTGTGACATTTATTGATGAGCTTCAAGAGTTTCAGTTCGGAAGACCTCTTTGCTATCACCCAAATTTTCACAGTTTATCTATCAGATCTAAAACTTTTAAAATACTTCCACTCCGAAGAATCGCGTCAGTGAAATTCAAATTACTTTAAGCCCAAAGGAGTTTGAATAATTATGTATTAAAATGTTATTCACGCCAAATCAGACTAAAACTTTAATGTTTTTGGTCATTTCGGACCACCTGAATTATTCTCTTTCTATTCTCCAGAAGTCATGTCTGTTGGACAGAGAGTGGATGGGTTTCAAAAAAAATAACAGAAAGACTTAATATACCCTCCCTACACATGCTTACAGGACTTTTGCCCATTTTGGGACGGCCACTGGAAAAACAATCATTGTTTTCCTGGACACAATATGCGTTCATTTGGAAGATCCACCAGTTTAACTTGCTGGAAGTTTCCAAAAGTGTTGCTTCTATATTTATACATAATATTCTGTCCTGTAATGCAAATTGCAAAAATCTTCATGTAGCAAAACTCCAACACATCACCCTACTTTTCCTTTAATGTAATAATGGCTATTGTGGACAAACTGCTCAGGTCTGGTTTCATCAGGTCACAGGACATTTCTGCAGATAATAAGAACTGACATCTTGGAAAGTTCTCATAAAAACAGTCTCACTACAGATAAAAACACTCGAACCAGTTTCAGCTTCACATGGTCTCTCATCTTTGGCCTGGGATTAATATTTTCCACCATTTTTGAAGTCATTTTTGAGATTGTAATATACATATATCCATATATCTATATATCAATATATGTAGAAAGAGTTACATAGAAGTACATATATTTTTAATTATTTTTTAAAAATATGTATTTTTAAATTATTTTAAAATATATGTTTAAAAAATAATTATATATATATATAAGTTTTTATATAAATTTATATTTTAAATTCTGAAAATAATGATAAACATATTATTTTATTTTTTCCAGGACTTGAGTTTATTTTATTCCTTTTTTTCTCTTAATTAATTTCTCTTTTTTTGTCTTGCAGCTTTTTTATTTAATTGACTAATGTGCAGGTTTTTGCAACACATTTTAAAAATCTAAAAAAAATAAAACAGACAAGAGACGCACCGAACGATTTTTTTGCACAACACCCAATTAAGTTTTCTTCAGTGACTAGACTTATCATACCAAACACAGAGAGAAACCCGGCAAATCATTTTGATCTCCTTTAACTCCACATCGTCTTACAATAACTAATACCTTCAGCTGCATCACTGGGAGTTATTGTTCTTGCTGAACTATAATCATAGAAATTGGTGTTAACTCGCAGTGGCATGGGATGCTTTAAAAGCCCTTACACACTTAAGAGGTCTTACTAAGTGTATCATTTGCTGCAGAAAGGCTGATTTGTTTACTTTTCAGCAGCCGCCCTCTGACACACAAATCTCAGAAGAACACACACATTTTCACACACCAGTTATCACTTTGCGTGCAGCTGGCTTTGTTTGCCTGTTATAGTTCAGATTCAAGCCCAGCCTTGGGTTATAAGGGCTGTGGAACTGAAAATCCCACTTTCTGGCTGACACAACTCAGGAAAAATGTTTAACTTTAACATTGTTTTCTTAATATTTACTTAAAGATTAAGAATGTTTTTCTGGTCGTATTATTTTTGCCGCTCTGAATCTCACGTCCAACAGCTGCAATGTGAGAAAATACCAAAGCATTAGCTAGAAAGTTCATTTTCATTTGGGCCAAATCAAAAATCTCATTCAATCAGTGCTTCTTAAAGTTAAATCATATTTAACATCTTTTCTCACTAATCAGTCCATCCAGGATTTTGATTGTTTTGTTGTTCTTTTGGGGGTTTTTTGCAATCAAAAAGAAAATCACAAATTTTGTGATTTAGAAATATTTGTAAGGAATTTTTGCAATATTTGCTCTAATGTGTGAGGTTAAACGTGACTCTGTTACTTGCCTTATCAATCATGGACTACAAGGCTTAAATAGCAGTCACTTAAACTCAATGTTTTTGACCAATTTTGATAACAAAATTGCAGTAAAATCAGAAAAAATGCAGAGATTTGTTAATTTTGTGGGAGGATTTGTGACAAACTGGAAGGACTTATTGATGAAATTTGGAGTCTGGAGGGCCTCATAGAAAGCAGCATGGGGCCAGATTTGGCTCCCAAGCCTCAAGTTTGACACATGTGAGCCAAAATGATTGTGAGAAAGATTGATTTCCTTAAAAAAACGAATAAATTTCTCATGCATAGAGAATATCGCAATGCAAACTATCCAAACAGCACTCTGCATGATCTCAGTAATACAGTGCAGTCACGCATCAGCCAAGTATGAGTCATCAAGCAGCTCCAGCTCGCTGTTCAGAGATTGTATTTGTATAACCATGGTAAAAGTGTCTGGTTGTGGAAATCTGTTAGCCTGCTGTATGAAGTAAGTGCTGTCTTTATCAGTTTGGACCGTGTTTCTTGGCTCACTTAATGCTCTGCAGCTGGGCGGGTTTCCGTCTGAGCTGCACTCAAACGGCTCGTACCATTACTTAGTTTCTAAGAGAGACTCCCGCCATCAGTGGTCAATGAGCTGCAACAGGCTGCTGCGCTGAGAGCTGACAGGCCCGGACAGGCAGCGTTCAAACATAGAGACACAGGGAGGTGCTGAAATGTTGCTCCCTGTGAAACAACCAGGACAAAAACACACAATCTTACTATGTAGTGTTGGCCTAATTTCTACTGCAAATATCTTAGTACACGTAAAATAAGACAAAACTAACTTAAAAATACATTTTCAGCAATAAATATGTGCTTGTTTTAAGTCAGTAATACTTTAATTTTGATTTAAAAAATTACTGGCTCCATTGGCAGATATTTTCCCCATGATTTTACTGAAATAATCTGCCATTGGAGCCAATACTTCTTCATCAATTTTAAGGAATTATTGACTTTAAACAAGTTCCTATATCTAGAGAAGTTACTTGTGAGTTAGTTTTCTCTTATTCAAGTGTACTAAGATATTTGGACTAGAAACTAGACCGAAATACTTGCTAAGATTTTATGTTTTTGCAGTTTGAGCTAAAGTAGATAGTGGTAACCCAACCAGCTCAGCTGCAACAACGGCAATGCAACTTTATGCTGATGACATATTAACTTATGCAGAAATATGAGAGCGTTTTCATAAGAAGATTTTTGCAGAGCTGAAACTGGATCTCCGATGAATGAAACCTTAATTCTGTGTTTCACCCACTTCCGTTTTAAGGGAAACTTTTTTTTCTTGTAAAACTGCCATTTAATGTTCATGTTAGTAACTGAAAAATAAATAAACAGAACAAAGTGGAATAGTTCTGTGTTTCTTTCTGTTACTTGGTTAGTTAGGTTGTTAGATGCAGTTAGAAAGAAAACCAGAAATCTGGTAAGTAAATCTATAGATCATCTGCATTCTGGATGATACACAATACATGAGGTAATGTCGCAAACACTGAACCCATATAAGCATAAAAGTATTTTTTTCTTGCAAAAATTACAATTGATGTTAATTTTAATAAATACATAGATATTGGTGAGATTTTTTGGTCAGTTGGTTAGTTTGAAAAAAAAAAAATTGGTAAATAAAACCAAATTTTATGTCTTGAAATTGAAATTAAAGAGTTTCTGTCTCTTTAAGAAGCTCCTATTCTTTCTGTTCTCCTCCTTTAGCAAAGTTTTAACCAGCGTTTCACTGAGAAGTAGCTCCTATAATGAGTACAGCAGATGCACAGCGCCACCAGGTGTTTGCTAATTGCTGGTGGCTAGTCTGAAGGAGCTGAGTCACAGGGGAAGGCCGCTCTTAGGTGGAAGCTCAGAAACTTGGGAACTGCAGCTACGAGGAGGCGCTGTGAGGGCGGGACTAAGTCCATCCAGACATTTTGATTTCTGAAACATGCATGAAAGATCAAGGCAAGACTCCAGGTATGTTTCGGATGAGGAAATAACTTTATAATGTGATATAAAGTGAAAGAAAAAAATGTCAATTTCACATAATACTCTACCTTTTAGCTTGGTTTTAGCTAAATGAAAAATAATCAGATGGAATACTTTTTGATAAATCTTTCCAAAATTTGTGGAAAATAAAAAGTAGGTACTCTAAAAACATTGCACCTTATAATAATAGCATGCTCTACTTGCAGAAATCCTGTGAAGATACCAATAAAACTATGCAACAACTACTAGAGCTAGCTTTTGTTACAACCTTCCTATAAAATGTAATTAATTTCTGTCTGATTTTGGGTTTAAAGATTTTCAGGGTCTGCAGCTTTCAGAGTCTTAGCTGAAAAGGATGAAGCTATTCTGCAAGAATGCGACGGATGAACTTGAACTTTTGTTTGGCAGCAATAAATCTTGATGGCATTGACCTTTTAGCAACTGGCTGGATTGAGATTTCAGGATGAAGGAGGCAAAAGCAGCTACACTGTTTACTTTCACAACACATAAACTTTATTTGTCACGATTGAACTTTGTGCATCTACAGGCTGAATTTTTTTTTTTCTGTTTTTCTTTGCAAAACATCCGAATCTCATTCAAACTGGATGAACAACATGAACAACAGTTTTTGAGTCTCGTCACAGATTCTCACAAGGATTTAGGTCTGGACTTTAACTGGACCACTCTAACTATATTTTTTTAGATACTGTGAGATCTCAAAAAATGTCACAAATATTGTGATAATTACAGAATTATAAAATGTAATAGTTGTACATTATACGATATAATTGTGTTATATAATTTATTAAATAAATTTAATAAACATAATTAGTTATTTAATGAATTAAACGTATCTAATTCTACGTTCACACTGCAGCCTGAAGTGACCCAATTCTGAATTAAATGTATTTAATTCATTAAATAAATGTCATATTTCATAAATTATATTATCAGATATTTTCTTGAGTCAAGGATTTAAGTTCTTCTAAAAGTAAAACAAGTAAATATAACTTGCTAATGTGAGTTAATGCAAACATGTGATTGTTCTGCTAGGTGAGCTCAGTTTTTTTTTTAAATAATGTGAAATAATTTCTTAACTGAAATTGTAGTATTAGGTTTCAAGAACTTAATTCAAGTTTAATGAGCAGAAAAGCAATATTTAAACAACTCGTCTCTTCTTGTTAAATTAACTTGATGAACTGAAACTCTGAGCTGAAGGCAAAAGGATTAGAATTTTGAAAGCAGTGGGTGACATTTTTAATTTTAAGCTAAGCCTCTTTTTCTTTTGCTTCTAAAAACGGCCCACTCACTTAAAGAAAAACCCACCCAGCCACTTTCTGGCAATAAGACAATCTGTTTTTTTGGGGTCTGGAAAATGACTTGTTTCAAACATCACAAATCAGCAGGCACTCCCCGTTGCCTAGCAACGCCTGCCACACCCAGCCCGTCGCCTAGCAACCCCAGGTGAGTTCCAGCTGCCCGAAAAAGTCAAGTGCTCTGTTGTTGACTTGTAACCAAGTGTAGCTGGACCCTTTCTGCGTTGTGCTGGTTTTATTGACGCCCTGAAACGGTTTTTCTCTGGAATCGGTGGTTTTGTTGGTTCGTTCTGGCGAGAACAACAAACAGAAAACAGCCAGGTGGCGGGCGGCCCGCTCTGGGTCCTACACAAGGACATCGAGGCTACGTTCACACTGCAGCCCGAAGTGACCCAAATCTGATTTTATTTATTTATTTTGCCGTGTCCTTTCACACTTCCTGTATGTGTTCTCCAGTGTGAACTGCAAAATGTCCTGCACAAGCAGTAGAGGGCGCAGTCACACATACGGAGTGAGCTATGAAAGAACAAGTGCTCAGTGTTTGCAGAAATAAACATGGATTAGAATCCTCATCACGGTTCGTCGTGGTTTCTGTTTTAATTCCCGCTTGCGTATCAGGACGCAGAATAGTGACGTTTGTGGGGTATCAGTGACGTTCAGGTCAGATGAATGCGACCTGGGCAGTAGATCACATTTAAATCGGATAGGTATCGGATATCCAAGTGGCCTGGGTTGCATTCAAATAAAATCAGCTCTGTGCTGTTCAGACTGTCATGAAAATATCAGAAGCAGGTGGCATTATGTCAAAAAAGGTCACTTCAAGCTGCATTGTGAACGCAACCTCAGAAACCGCTTGCTGCATTCTTGTTGGTTGTGCAGAAGGCTCTACTTTTGCTTTTCAAAGATGCATGGTTGTATAATTCCACATAAGTTAGCGGCCATTTTCACGTGTCAGAGTAAATGTTGAGTTTGGGGGCGTGGCCAGTTGGAGACTTAAAGAGACAAGACGCCTTGAAGCAGCTCATTCTGAATGGAGCCCAAACTATTCAGAACTGAGCAGACTAACATCTCATTATCTAAGAATGATATTGTGCAAAACAATGTAATGAGTATGTTTTGTATAGACCTATTCTAACCTGTTGAAGGAAACATAATAGGTCACCTTTAAGACCAGATCAGAAACTTCATCTCTGTCCTGTTTGCTGTGTACCTCGGTCTTCGTGATGCTGTTTCCTGACCAGCTTCCACTAATAAACCTCTGAGCCTCTCTCTAATGTTACCTGTTTATTATTTAGTGTGTCAAACTCAAGGCCTGGGGGCCAAATCTGGCCCATTGTAGCTTTTTATTATAGCTTTTATTAAATTACATCAATAAGTCCCTGCTGTTTTTCACAAATCCTCAAAATTCACACAAAATCAAAAAATCCCCATATTTTTTTCAGATTTTTATTGCAGATTTTTTTCAGAATTAGGCAAAAACAAGTGGTTTAAGTGACTGCTACCTCAAGCTTACCTGATGTCAAACTATAGTCCGTGACTGATATGACAATTGACTCACACATTGCCACAAAAATCATAAAAAGTCTACACAAATATTCCTAAATTAGCACCACAAAATCACAAAAACAATCAAAATCCTGGATGAACTGATTAGTCTGAAAAATATTCAGTAGTATTTAATTTTAAGAAACACTATTGAATGCTGAAACAAACAGCTATTTATTGATATTTTAACAGTTTAACATGTTTTATTAATACATTCTGGCCCTTTAAGAACATTCAGATTTTTATTTGGCCCAAAATTAAACTTGCTACTCCTGATTTACCAGGAGTAGCAAGGAGGCTGAATATAAACCACAATGATTTCCATTTACAAAAGGCTATTCGTTTATTTTTGGGAGGCTGTTAGATCAGCGTTGGACCTGATCTGCACCAACATTTGCCTGTAAGCTCTGGATTATCAGTCTAATACAAAGATATAAAGTGAGGAGCTTATCTGCAGGCAACTGTTAAGCATCAGAGGCGAAAGCTTTGAGCTGATCTCCATGATCACAGCCTGTGGGAGTCGAGCTCCGCAATGAGAAATCCACCAATCTGAAAAACGGACACATGCAAAACCTTTATAGAAGTGCTCTGTGGAGGCTGCACAGTGTCTTCCCTGTCTCAGGCCTTAGACGTGTAATGCACATTGACGTCAGCTTAATAGATTTTGTAATGAATGGGGATGTTTGGAAATGTGTTTTTTAACTCGTTTCCCGTGTGCTGGGGTGGAAGATGGGAGGAAGGCCGGCCAACGGAGCGGCTTCAGCTCGTCCATCAGCTCCAGAAATCTAAATATTTATCCTGCGATCCACATTTATCCATTCAGTGGTACCGCTTTCTGGGGCTAAAACATTATGTTTCTGGGAAGATACACAACCACACCATGTTTATCCAGTGCTACCCACTGAGATTTGTCCTAAACTGTCACTGCGGACAATAACACCCATAAATTGTGGTATGTGTGTGCGTGTCTGACTAAAAATCGTTAATACGCATCTTGTAAAAGCTGGGAAATTCTGGAATCAGCAATAGAAATGAGAAAAAGTGGTATAACCTTAAAGGTTCACTGCAAAACATTTGAGCCGCATTTAGTTGTCTCAACTGTCTTCTACTCTTTAAGTCAAATAAATTTAAAGTTTTAGATTTTGAACCTAAATGTGAGTTTGTGAAAGATAAACTTACAGCAGTAAGTTCTGTTAACTTTTTATTAATTTTGTCAAACCTCCAAGAGTTTAATAAACTAGAGTTTTTATGTTAGCACTAAAAAACTGAAAGAAGAAAAAGACAGGAGTGGGAACTATTTCCCAGAATGCTTAGCGGCTTGTTTCTGTATCCTGAGATGGAAGTGCGTTACATTGATCTGACTCTTGTGTTTTATTAAGGAAAATGTTTATTTTAAAGCTTGAGGATAATGTCCTGTTCACACTAAATGTTTCTGAGCCGAATTCATTGTGATGTTTAATAAAATTCATCAGATCAGAAACTTTGTTCATGCAACATCCAAACTTCCAAGCAAAAAAATAATTTTTTTTTTTTTTTTTTGCAGAAAATGAGAAATGGTCAAAATAACAAAAAAGCTTTCAGACCTCAAATAATGCAAAGAAGACAAGTTGATATTCATTTAGAAACAACAACACGAATGTTTTAACTTAGGAAGAGTCCAGAAATCAATATTTGGTGGAAAAACCAGAAAATGTTCAGCGCAGTGGACTCTTCTTTTTTCCAGAGCTGTATTTTCAAACAGATTTATACAAAACATGCCAAACCTAGAGAAGGTGAAGTGTGTGTTGGTCCAAAGCTCAACATGTTTTGTCTTTATGAACTAAACATAGACAAACCTTTTGTCTAGTTTATCAACTCAGGGGGTTTCAGAATGTGATTAGGGTCTCTTTTCACCTCATTTGTCTTTGTACTTCAGCGATACACGCTTGCATGGAGTTGACCTTGGCTCTGACCAGGCACACCGCCATGTGCGTCCAAGACAAGGCCGTGACCTTCCTTGTTGAGGCGTTTCCGCCCAACTAAATGGATACCCTCACATTCATGTCACTGCCGCTGAGCAGCAGCAGAGAGGAGGGGAAGCAGAGCAGGGCGGTAAATTGAGCTGACAGACATGAAAAGACGACATTTCTTCTTGTAGGCCACAGGCAATCACAACAAACACGAGGCGCCAGGAGGAAACAGGACCTGGTGTAGAGACAAGATGGAGGCCGTGCTAATCCCCTCCACTTCAACTGAAAATCCACCTTTTATTGAGGCATCTTAATATAGAAACTTAAAAGATTCTGGCCATTTTTGGGACTAAAATCAAGTAAATGAAGTTTAATTTGAAATTGTGTGTTTTTGTTTACATTTGTGTTAAAGGTTTGTGTTGATGAAAATGGATTGTCTGCTGCAGTGAAACTAATTTACAAGCAAAAGTGGGCAGAAGACACAAACATTTTACTCTAGTAAGTGTAGCACAACTTCAGGATATTTTCCTCAAGTAAAAGTAAAAAGTAGCCATCTGAGAAATCACTCCAAAGTAAAAAAAGTATTTAGTAAAAAACTATTCAAATGATCAGTTATTTAAGATTTATAAAGTACATCATCAGATAGACCAAAATATAAAATTAAATGGAAATGTTGGTATTTAAGACCAAAATGACAATAATTTATAAAAGTTACAAAAACAAATAGTAAACTCAGGCAAAAGAAAAAATTTCCAAATCAGTTTTTTTCAATAAAAAACTTAAGAAACTTTAAACTGCAGGTGTGTGTCTGGTTAAAACATGTTTGTTTCCATTCAGTGGGTAGAAAATCCAGAATTTTTACTGAAGTAAGAGTCGAAATACTTCATAATAAAATTACTCTAGTAAAATAAAAAGTACAGCATAGTAAAAATATTCCTGAAAGTACCATTATTAAAAAAATTTTACTAAAGTAAATGTAACAAGTAACTACCTAAATCTGATTACATGCCTACGTGTCAACTAAACGTTTAGTTTACAGTATCTTAGTTGTTGTTGTTGGTTCTCTTTGTTATTATTTTATTTTTTTCATTATCTACGAATATCATTGTAGAGCCCAAAGTCGTATCCCAACCTGTTCAACAGGTTAACAAAATAGCATGTTATTCTGTCACATTTAAACCGAAATGCCAGTAAATATGTAACTTTAATCAAAGAGACAAAATGGCAGCAGTAGATGCAGATAATGCATGCTGAGAGTAGCAGAATGAGTAAATATGGTCAGTGTCTCCTCCAGCAGCGTCAGCCTGCAGCAGGACGGCTGTGTTAGCGTCTCCTCTGACAGGCTGGCGGCCGACAACACAAAGCTCTTCATGCACAATGGAAGCCCACTTAAAGAATTTTGGTTCAAGCACTGAACCCTGAGGAATTCCAGGATTATAGGGAAAATGTTTCACATAAACAAACTGGGGCCGCACTGCTGCCTTTGAGCAAGAAAGCTCTGGGTTTGAATCCTGGCATGTTTCCTGTGAGCATCTGCAATTATTTTGGATTTATTGATAGAGTAGCAACAAAGATACTTTACTTCAGCTCACCGGTTTAATTCAGGGGTGTCCAAAGTGTGGCCGGGGGGCCATTTATGGTGCTTGAAATTACCTTGTTCGGCCCTGAACACAAATCAATAACGGTAAAAATTTGGCCAACAAAATATGAAACAACTAACTGATGATTAGTTGGAAATTGTTTTTGCTTTTAATAAGATAACAGTCTGAAGCTCTTCTTATGCCTTGGATCTTTAATAATAAATTGATTTCATGAAAATTGTGTTTGTTGAGCAGGCAAAACGAAAATAAAAAAGAAATTGCATTTTCAATTTGATGAATTGTAGTTTATATCCCTCTTGTTTAGATGAATTCTGTAATTTTGAGAAGCTAAAGCTCAAGCAGGGCGAAATGTTACTTCTAAAGCCACTGTATTCATTTCCCCCCCCAATCATTTCTTATAAACAATCCGATGAAATCATCAGCAGCAGATCAATAATGCTTATTAGTTTGGTTAAAGAAGAAGACAAATAAAATCTACTAACTAGAACTAATGCACAGTTTTCTCTTTTTAGAGACTTTTATATTCTAACATATTATAATTTAAAATTAACTAAATGCATCTAAATCAGATGCCTTTTTTAACCATGTTCACTTTGAATGATTGCCTTCTGTTTCCAGTGAGGCGAAATGCATTGAAGTTCAAGTACCGTCACCAAACAAACTATTTGTTAGGGAGGAAAGTTTAGGAAGCTGCTGTAGAGCTTTGTGATCCTGAAGGACAGAATGGTGGACGATTCTTACAGTTCTGTAATAAACATCTACCGTAATAAAAACACAAAATGTGAGAATATAAAATAACCTGCATCAACCGGATGAAGATACAAAAAAAACACAAAAAATGTATGCACAAATTGGAATGTATTGTGGATTTTCTGATTAAAAATTGAGTATTTAACTTTTATTAAAAAATATGTTTGTATATATTTGTCAAAACTGCCACCATGTCATAAAAGTGTAATAAATAACCTGTGAAAAGATCAATCTCCTCCACTACATCCCTGGGCTGCTGCTGCCGTCTGAAGAAATGCAAAAACAACCAATCAGAGCCAGGAGGAGGGTCTTAATGCTGTCACTCATTCTCATGTACTCGCTACTAAATGTGGCAGAGAAAGGCATTTATAGGAAAACTGTTTATCAGTGGTCATGCTAACTAGCCTGAGCATTCGCAGGCTATGCTAGCTGCAGTGTAGCAAACAGCGAGCAGGGAGAATGAGCCTGATTTGATTGACAGCACGAAGACCCGCTTCCTGGCTCTGATTGGTTGTTTCTTGTTGTCACTGGGCAAAGTGGGACAGAGGCTCAATTTTTTCAGATTATTTTTCTCTTAACATGCTGCCACAACATGGTGACAGTTTTAACAAATAAAGCAACATATATATATTTTTGTATTAAAGTTACATACAGTTTCATTCAATGGGTAGAAAATTCAGAAATTTCTCAAGAGTAGAAATACTTCATAATAAAAATACTCAAGTAAAAAGTACAGAGTAGTAAAAATACTTTTTCTTAAAGTTACTAAAACAAACGTAGTTAGTTACTGGCCGTTCTCGGCATTTGAGGAAACATTTAAGAGAAAAATGCAAGACTTTTTTCCCCCCTGTAAACTCTAAGAAAGCTCCAAATACTTTTACATCACTTCTTCCTTCAACATCCTGCTGGAGTCGGCGTTTCTAAATTAAGTGTTAAAGCAGCCGACGGGAGGGTTAAAATAACAACCGTCTGCTAGATAAAACCTCTTATCGGGTATTTGTGGCTGGTTGTGCTGCGTCTTGCTGAAAGGAGAGAAGGTGAGGAAAGAAAGACAAGCAGACACGTTTCTGGTCTCTCGGCGCTTGGCGAGCCAGCACCAAGAGAAGACCCTGCTTCTGCGAGGAGCTGCCTTTAGCACGTTTATTTACAACTTACAAAAAACAGGTGTCTCTTTCAAACACTGTTCAAGCATTTCATAGTAAGTAAGTGTGTTCAACCGACAAACTACTTCCTGTCCTTTACTAGCTCTCAGTCTTTGGCTTTGCAGGATTTGAAACTCGGCTCGTCACACGTACAGGCTTTCTATCAAGGTGCAAAGCTCTGAACATTTGCAGCAGATCGTACAAATTTAGATTTCTCTTCAAAATAAAAGTTTAAGGGGGAGTTTAAATATCCTTAAATACATTTTCTACATCTTATCTCCAGTTTATGGCTCCAAAACAAGACCATGTTTAGTTGTGCGTTGGCTGTATTGCAGCTAGCTGAAGGCGTGTATCAGTAATTTCCTCGTCATGTAAGCGGTTGTGTTATCGGAGCTTCCGAATAAAATATCTGCCTGTTAGTGCTACTGTAGTGTAAGTACAAAATACTGACAAAAATAAAGTCTCTCATCACCTTTTCTTGTGGGATATACATAAATACAGAGTTTAAAATTCACTAAGGAAGAATGAAATAGTCCTGACCAAATGGATCCTGAAGACAGAGAGAACATTTTTCAGTCAGGTCAGAATGGGCCGGCGTATCGACAAATATCAAAAGATTAAACAGCATCATAATTTAAACCAGGGGTCTGCAACATGCGGGTCCGGACCCAGAAGTGGCCCTTGACTCCAATTAATGTATTTAAATAAAGATACAACAACAAATGCAGCTTTTCGGAGTTTTTTTGGATGAACTAATTCACTAAATATCCAGAAAAGAAGGACTTCAAATCAACCAGTAACAAGTTTTAAATCAATTCCTTTTTTATAGTAATTTATTGGTTTATAAAGTAGCATTTTGTTCCGTTTTCTCTTTTCTGTAATGCCAAAATAAGCGAGTCTTTAAGTCAGCAACTGTGAATTTTTTCAGAATCAGGTTTAAAGTCTAAAATTGTTCCCCGAACAAAAATTTTGACTTCAATTTCAATCTCAGAATAGAGATATCAGGTGTAACTATATAGACCTTAGAAGAAAGTATATTTTTACAGACAAAAAAATTGATTTACTTGCATTTTAAATGGAAAATGTATTTTTTGGTTTTTTACAGCGTTGGCTTAATTGCTGCTGTTAGTCTTTAAGCAAATGGTTTTGTTTTTGAGTGAATACTTAACCAATTACTAAACTAGTTGGCGATATGAATCATTTCATCCCTAATAAATGTATTATAAATTGATCAAATTATATTATTTAATCAGGGATAAGCATTTATATCATGTGTTAAAACCGTAATTCCATGAAAATTAGTGTCTCTCGCCAGCCCATGCCTTTTGCCAGTGATCATTTCTCTCTGTTGACTCCACACTGATGTCTTCTGATGTTTTCCTTGTTCTCATTTCTTTATTTCTTTGCTCTGAACAGTTTGACTTCCAGTCACCTGCTAATAACATTCAGAAATGTGCAAAAACGGGGCAAACTCAAACGCTCTCCTAAAGCTTCTGTGTTTTCATAGGTCTTTTCTGTTGCATCTGTGCAACACTGCGCCCTCTGGTGGTCAGAACATAGCTGAACCTTTTACATCCTATACATGTGCCTGATGTTTTCTTTTTTTCTTAAAAAAAAAAAAAAGCCAGTTAAGAGATGCTCATCAAGATGAACGCTAGAATAAAACACAGCTGGAGTCACAACTTGCTGCTTCCTCCAGGCGCCGAGTTGAACTCAGAGCCCGTAAAGGTCAACTTGCCTTCGCTGGATTTTCATATGAACTACACATTATTTCTGTAAACAAAATAAAGTTGACTTTTTTGCGCCAAGAACCTTAACCCGCCTTCTTTTGTGAACTGAATGTGATGCTGAATTTATTAGCAACACCAGATCTGGTTCATTTGTCTCCGTCCCGATCGCCACGCAGCCTCTTTTCGTGCTGTCGCTTCGTGATGATGTACTTGAAGAACTCATAGACCGACCAGCTGATGGCGGTGGAAGGCATCTGGTAGATGACTCTGGCCTGGACGCCTTTAAAGAACGCCGGCACGCCTCCGGTCCGGTACACAGTCCGGAACGCCTCGCTCAGACCGGAGATGTAGCGGCTCTCCGGACCCGAAGCCGCCGCCGCCGTTGCTGCCGCTCCGGCCTGGATCACGTGGACTACTTGGGCTTCCTGCGTGTTGAGGAGCGTCTTACAGACGTCGAGGGGAGTGGTTGCCGCGGCGGCCAGGGCGCCGGCGAGAGCGCCCGACACGACGTGCGAGGACGGGTTGTATTGTCTGTGGGGGTTCAGCAGCTCCTGCAGATACTCGTAGGTCATGAAGTGCAGCGCCTGGAACGGCACGTTCATGGTCAGCTGCGTGGTGTAGCTGCGGTAGAAGGCCGCCGGACCCTCCTGTCTCAGCAGAGAGCCCATGCAGTCCAGGACGCCGCGGTAGGGCGAGTTGAACATCTGCATCCGCTGCTTTACGACTGAGGAGGGACGTTGAAAATACAAGATTTATAAGATTCTTCGGGCCAGGAAGGAAAGAGAAACACAACCACTAATCACTCCGTCTCTTTACAAACACAAACTTTAACATGTTAGTTTGATTTTATATGGCAGACGAAAAATTACACAGAACGAAAACAATTATGGGTGCAACAATTCCAGTTTTCTGGCCGATCGTTGATCTTTACAGAACATGACCAACTTTTGTCTGAAATGTTGCTAAATACAGTAATAAAGTTGCTGAGTTGGATACAGTGGGATGAACAATGTTAACCGTCAGTCAAACCGCTCTAATAGGAGAGCAGAAGAAGAAAGCGTCTGATTTTTATACCTTTGCTGAGGTCAATAAAATCAGATTCACATGTAAATATCAGCCAATAATTGATTTCCCAAAATCAGTGCACCCATACTAATACTGTCCTTAGAGCTTCTTCTACTGTTTTAGTTTGGTGCTGATCTTAAAGATGGTCAGCAGAGGGCGCCACTGGCCATTCTTAACAGAGTCAGCTGAGACAGAAACAAAGATGGCAGCAAGGCAATTCAAGAACAGAAAAGAGAAACAGTTCAAACAATACAACTCAGAATTAGGGCCAATGCAGGTAGAAAAGAACATTTAAAAAATGGAAATTTAAGCCAAAAATTCTCAGTAATTTTCTAGAAGGAACGTGGAAATATTAAAAGTTTTGAAAGTTGAAGAGACACTTTTGAACAGTGTGTGTGTGTATCATGTAAACAAAATGCAAAGAGGCTGAAAAGGGTTTTTACCTTCAGCTGGGTTCATGATGGCGTCATGCAGGACAGTAGCTGCACAACCTGCTACACCTACAAATCATAAACAAATAAGATATGCATCTCCCTCTACCGCCTACAGTAAACTGTTTTACCTCTAATATAGAGCTTGAATTGGGAATAATATATAAAATTAAAAGTAAAAATTTAACTTCCTGCATAATCTCACCGTTTGCAAAGTGACTGTTTGTGCCCGGATGAATTGCGTCGCTAAGTGAAAACTTTATTTTCTCATAGCAAGCGAAGTAAAGAGCGTGTGCAGGTCCGGCCCCCACGGCCAGCACGTTGACCCCCCTGATGGGGCGCCACAGCCCCTCGGTCCGTACGATCTGCTGCAGGGCGTCCATCACGTTCCGGTAGCGCGCCCCCAGCTCCGGGTGCAAACTCTGCATACGGGTCTGCAGAAAACACAATGAGACAACAATCTAACTGTTGCTTTAGCAAAACTGCTGCTCTTTTTAAATGTGCCTACAGATCCGTTCAATAAGTAGTAGAATATTATTGGAAAGTCCACTTATTTCAGGAATTTTATCAATAGATCGAGGAAACATAAAATTAGGTTACAGACCAATAAAAGTAGAAAAAAACCAAACAAAATACCATCTTTAACGTTATTTTCAAAAGGTGCTTTTGAATCTGACAAATGAATAAACTAGCATATTCTAATTTACTGAATATGACTGTATTCTGATTTTCTGTAGTCTAACTGCTGTAGAGATTAATAATGCAGAAAATAGAGACTAAGACAAAAAAACAAAAAAAAAAACAAAGTGCCGACCCTTCTGCAAAACATCCATAATTATTTGAATTATGGGCATTTAATAATTCAGATTATTACATTTTAATGAATCAAATTTAATATTTGAATAATCGTAATCATTAAATTACACTTAATTTAATATTTGAATTAACACAGAGCGATATATTCATGCACATTTATTGTGAAATTTTATAATTTAATTTCATCATTTGAAGGGCATATTTAAATATTTAATGCCATATTTATTGGCACATTTATTTCATAATACATTCACATTTTATTACTTTAAGAATATTGTTATTTTATTTAGTTTTTTTTCTTCCCTCTTTTGGCCTTAAATAAACTTCAGGGGTCACATCATGATGAATCTGAAAATCAACCAAACTGCTATACATTATGTCTGTATATTTAAGTTCATGCCAACATTGCTTTAAAATACTGTTTAAAAGAGAATCTGACTTTGACTCCAATGAGAGTTTGAATCCAGACCTGTACAATGCCGCCCCCTGCTGGCCAGAATTACGCATCTCTGTTTAGAAGACGATTTGAAGCAGTTGGGATTGTTGCATAGATTTAGACTGAATCTTTAATCAGTAAAAAAATAATAATTTAACCTTTATCAGATTTTCTTTTGCATCTACCTTTATTTCCGCTTCTTCGTTTTGATTCTTACATGAACTTTAGGGTTAGTTGAGCTGGAACCCCCAAAGAAAGCATCACGTTCTGAAAGTCTAAAAGCACAAAAGGTTAAAGTCCCGACCTAAAAACATACTGAGCTGTATCACGTGTTGAAACACTTTAGAAAGGTAATCGCTAATCAGCAACTTCTGCTATCAAACCAGTGACCTGTGAGTTACTTCTGTTTCACAGGTAGCAACTTAACCAGGTCAAAACGCTCTGGTTGGTATTTATACCAGCCTGAAATATGCTGCATTGTGTTTCTTTATGTTGGATGCACACATCAAACAGTCCTTGTGATTGTTAAAAATCAACTGATAATTTCTTTGCAAGAACAGCATCAAACATGGATTGCAGGAGACTTTTCTGTACACACCCTGCAGCGACTTTCAGAGCTGCTAGTTATGACTAGCAGGTGTATCGGTAAAGGAAGCGAAGAGTTCAGACTGACATCTCAGGTAGGAATATATGCAGATGTCATCACACCAGTTTCCTCATTACTGGTTAATCTTTGCAGCAGAAATACTACAAATGTTCTTCAAACACAGTACAAAACGTTTCTATCCTCCTTAGATGTTAATGGGTTGTTTGTAACGGTTTGGAGCAGCAAGAAACACTGCAGGCGTATTTATCACTCATTACTGTATGCCTCCGATTACTTTGTACCGATTTCTCACTAGTGTAGGGCTGAAACGATTAATCAAATGAATCGAATGAAAGAATGATCAACTAATTTCGTAATTGATTAATTTGTATTCTGGAGTACACAGACACAAAGAAGGCCATCTTCTAAAAATAAAACACATATTCAGAGCAGGATTAAAGGCTAAAACAAAGGATTATAAATAATCTGTAAATATGTTTTAGACAAAACTCAAAGTGGCAAAGTTTTAGTTTTACTGAGTTCTTAATTACTAAGAGGTGTTATTGCATTTTAGGAAATGTTTATTTTCTTATTTTAAAAGAAATGATTTACTGATTAGAAATGTTTTAATGTGTCTATAATATTGCATAAAAACCCTTCAGCGGTTCCATAAAATATTTGTAGAAAGCACCATTTTTAAAAATAATTACTCATCAAAATAATGGATGGAATAATCAATAACCAAAACAATCGTTTGCTGCAGCTTTACGCTAATGCAGTTTTAAGTTCACTATTGAGTATCTGCTCTCAAATAGTGTTTATCAGCATATTTTGATCTATAAAATATAGATCTGTGACTCTACAGAAAAGAAAACAACATGTAAAGTATAGTTGATGTGATAGCATTAGTAACCTGCTACTGCCAGAATCATCAACAAGTCATACAAAAACTGAGCATTAGCAACAGGAACAAGCATTCGTCCATGTTTTAGGTTGTTGCAACATTATAACAGGTTTGTTAACCAAGTTAAACCATGTTGGAGCAGTCTATTAACGCTGACCTGAAAAACTACAAAAATATCTTAGTGTGAAAGAAAAACATGAGACAGCAGCATTGTGAGCAGTCATGGGTGCTCAGGATCCATGCATTTCTGAACGTTAATGATCAGAAATTGATTAAAGCATCCTTTCTTTCCGCAAATATTGACAAAAAATGTTTAATTTCTCTAATATTTCAAAAGAAGACATAAAAACATCTTATCTGTTCTATTACTCAATACATTTACAAGCTAATTCACAGAAATACGTCTGTCCTAATCAGTTTCCCGCATTATGAACTTTAACCTATTCATCGCTGTTTGGCAGACAGGTTTATGAACAATCAGATCAAGGTCTGAACTTTGAACCGTTGCAACACCCAGATTATCGTACATTTTTTCTCAGACATTTTGTTCTACATTTGCTGATAATAGTGGGATCCTCATCATTATACATTGCTTAACAGCTGGAAAACCAGTGAAAATGTAGGAAAACGGGTATGAATCACACACCTCCCATGTGAGCAGTGGAAATAATCAAATCTGTGTTTTTTTTTCCTCCCACTGCATCTCTTCTAAGAACAGCTGAAAAGCATGTGAGGACTGACGTGGATTTCCACCACCACAACAAATTATTGCATGGTTCTTTACAAAGTGGATAAAATACAAAATAAAAACAAAACTTAGAGATTCAGGACATGTTTGTCACCTGTTGCAAAGTGTTTTACCTCTTATGCTGATATTCAAATAAACAAGCGACAAGCTTTTGTAGACAATAAAAGAGATGCAGGAAACATTAAAACTTGATAATATTATTCATAAGAAGTGTAATTCTACACATGTAAAATACTCTGAAGACGTAGTCTAAATAAAATGTTACTCAAAATAAAAATGTTCAAATCACTTTAATGAGATTAATTAGCACTAAGATCAGTGGGCTACTCATATTAGCAAGAAGTTAACTGTGGGTTACTCAGGTGCTTCCATATAAAGAAAGTGGCCAAGAAATGTAAGATGACCTTAAATAAAGATTAATAAAATTATTTTAGAAATTTAAAAAATCCTCTAAAGCATAATATTTTTGTTTCACCCAGTCTCACAGTTTAGTATAATCTGAGTTAATCTGGTCAACAATTTAGGCAAAGTAACAAACAGCTTAAACATTCACTAATTACTTAGCCAAACCTCTTCACCAACACAATGATCATCTATGATGCATTTCAAACAACCTGAAGGAACAAGGAAACTGATTAAATTAGAAAAAGACAACTACAGCGAAATTCCCAGTTAGAGGGCAGGATGTTCAGAGACAACAGGAAACTAAAACCCTAAAAAGAAGCAGCCACTGCAAACAGGAAGCTGCTTTGTGGAGTTTAACAGTAAAACACGCCCGACTGATTTCCTTAAACTGTAAAGATGTTAAAAAGAAGATTATTAGGGAGGAACTTCGTCATTCTGCTTCAATGTTAAAATAACTTTTACATCTCATTTAAAGTTTCAGCTACCGAAAAATGTTAATTTCTCCTGTTTTTTTCACCCAACAATTTTTTCCAGCTTACAAATTAACGGCAATAAACAGTTTGGGTGATTTTTGCACTACAGGGTTTCATGGCGTCCACATAGACATTTTCAGCATTTTTCTTTTTCTTGTAGTGGACAAAGAAACATAAGATACTATAATGGAAAAAGAAACTAGAGAGCATTTAAACTAGAGACCAGTCTAAAGTTTTCTACAGATTTGTGAATCATAAAATTGGTGCACCAAAGCACATCAATCAATATACACTGTAAATATTGGGGGAACAAGTTTGAGGCAATTCAGCCAAAACAAATAGTAGCATTATATTAACTTGAATGTCAATACATTTGTAGAGAAGAAAAACTTTTGCTTTTTTTGTACAATAACCAACATTAAACAGCTGCCCATCTCTTCTAACACTAATATCACGTGTTTAAAAAGTCAAAAAGATTATTTTATTCATGCACAAACAAGAAAAAGAGGGCATTTTATTTTTTTTTTTTTACAAAAGCTTTTCTAATTATGTAATCAAGGTGACAGAAATAGCAGGATCAATTTGGAGGCATTGCAGAGCGTCTTGTATCTCCTCTAGTGCATTCATTTGTCTCCTAAGCATGGAGTTGCTTCAAATGTATTCACTGAACATAAATCAACTCAATGTCTAAACATGCTGGGCAATGGACAGAGATGGTCTAAGTGCTGTTTTAAGTGATATAAATTGCTTGAAGAAGTAATTAATGAATTGCCCTTTTCATTTTCTCACAAGCTGTTTAAAATAATTGCAAATCAACAGACTTAAATAATTAAATTACGACTAATTTCGGAGATTTTATTCAGCTGGAGTTTCCACTGTGTCTAGAGGCTGTTTATTCAACCCGTTACCCAATACAGCCTCTGTCTATCTCATCACATTGGACTTTCCAGATTAGCTTCCCTGTTGTGTAAAGGGGTGTTCGTAATCTGATCGGTTTTAATGGGCTCCAACCTGAGAAATAAAACCGAAACTAAATTCCCCACGTTATTAATGCACTTACGCAACTTTCACTTGAAAATAATTAAATGGCAAAAAGATGAATTTAACTTAAAAGTGCTGTATGCATGTGCACAGTGAGCAATTTGATTTCAAGCAGGCTTTAGAGAGGCTAATATAAGATTTATAAGTGGAGCTGGAACAAAAACATTACATACATGTTGGAGGACAGACATATTTAGTGACTGTTAATGATCATAAACTACAATAATTAGCATTTTTACCACATACTAATTGTTAGAATTGCTTTTAAAACATACATTTATTCTCCTATGTTTCGTTTTGTACGTCATACGGTTAGCTGACCTCTGTTAGCAAGGTTGTATCGGTTAGCTTAGATGCTAACTAGCAACTGGTCAGGCTTATTTTGGGGCCTACACGGTCTCCCGCTTTACGCAACCGGGGGTACTGCGCACAGCGTGACAAAACGAACTCCCCAAAAAGTTTCAAAATACATTATATTGTATAAATAATTGGTGTGATACCTTGACGCAGTCGACGGGATACATAAGACAGTGCTCCATGATTCCAGCCACAGCTCCAGCCAGCATATGTGTGCTGCTAGCTGCTCCTTGCGGGAGTCCTTCATAGTCTACGTCTGGCTCAACGGAGGCCGAGGGCTCGGGAGCTACTCGGTGCAACATGGAGACAAAATCCGGCTCCCCCGTCATTCTCGGCGTAAAGGACCCGACAAAGCCCCCCGTGGCATCCAAGACGCTGTTGCCAAGAATCCCAAACCCCGTCGCGGCGATAGAGCCCGTGACCCGCCTTTCAACAGCCGGCGATTCCAGGGTCGAGGAGGGGACAAACCCGTCCGCTTCCATTACGCAGGAGAACGTAAGTCCGTTAGAAGGGTTTGTACCGAGAACACCGGAGGGCCAACTGTAATGTTCCCGGTTGTCCAACTCCTCGTTCCCACCCCGGCCGGCGGTTAAGGCGGACACTTGGCGGCAGCTGAGAAGATCCGGGAATTACAGTGTTGATGGGCGTGGCCAGCCGCCAAAACGAATCTTATTGGATAAGGTTGCTGTCAAGATTTACATAACTCAATTCGATTGGGTAAGTAGGCGGGGCTTTAAAAAGTGGGTGTTGACGGTTTTGTAACGTCACGGTTTTTGCATGTCCCATTAAATAATATTGAATCTTTCCATGTTGCAGGAGCAGAACTATCAAAATGTAGTCGAAGTTGGAGTCGATGCAGCACCGCCCATGTAAATCTTCCCATATAAAACATCTTCAAGAATATAGCATGTGAAATTATTCCAAATAGAATAACCACTTAATAGAAAAATTAATACACAGATAAAATTATTTTACTTTTATGTCAGACAATTTCTCTGACCTGGAATGCTGTTATGTTATGTTCGTAGGGTGTTCCCTGCAGGAAGCTCATTGGTGGCGCACAGGATCATACAATTTGTATTTCAAAATGCTAAATAACAGTCATTTCTCTTGTAGACTGGAGTTGTTTAAAGACAAAGGCAGACCATCTGGCCTTGGACTTCTTTCTGACTAGCCATTAGCTTTAGCATCTGTGATCAACTAATCTGCATTTATACGTATTGATGATCTTAAGAGAGTTATCCACAGCAGATAGGATATTACCTGCTTATAACCTTTAAGCAGAGTCTCACTCCAAAAATTATGATCTATCCCTTTAATGACGTGTGTTGTTTAGGGACCAAGAGAGATCGGGAATGATATCGATTGCCGACCACAACACATACAAATCCACAGCTAAGAATCCTACAGTTAAAAACCTAAATATAACATTATATTAAAATTATATAATAAAATACTTTAACAAAAACAGTACACCAAAATTCAGTAAAAAATAATCCTTTCATATCCTAGGTCCTGAATATTCCTGCAGTACCTGAAGGCACCACAAGGATGACGTCGCCAACGAGTTGCCCGTCACCGGAAGCTCCGGACATAATCGGTAATTTCCTCCTCCTCTCTTCGTCGTGTTCGTTTAAAACCATCTCCGAGAAGGAAGAGGGTTGAATTTTACCTTTTGTAATCCCATCCTGGAACATGCGGCATATTTTATTACTGGAATTGACTGTCATTGGCAAAAGGAGGTTCCTTTAGGTAGGTTAATACCTCTGTTACCGATAGCATATAGACACCGTTCACAACTGTTGTTTATAAACGCACTGCTAGCCGGCAGGGATGTTACTCAGTTTATAAAGCTAAACAAGTACAACCGAGTGAATAAATTCTACTTTCTCCCTTTAATCGGCTTCAATCCGTTTTGACTGTCACCTGTTTTGCCTTTATGCAACAGTTGTAGCTTAGTAACCACCATGAAAGGCGACTTTATGAGGCCCTTTACCAAAGAAAGCAGCGCTAATACTGGAATAGCATCACTCTAAGAAAGCCATGCTAAGCTAACACACACAGAAATCACTTGCTGTACGAATACATAGCTTATTTTGGGAGTTAATAACATGATTTTGTAAGAGACAGAGCACTGAACAGTTAGTATCTCAACTTTAAACTAATAAAACTTTTCACTCCGCTAATTGATTTGACTTGACTAATTAGGGAAATCAAATGTACTTTGTTCAGTCAGGTATGTCTAAAATGTATTCCTAACACTTTAACTCTACGTTTTGTTATGTAACAAAAAGTTTCATTTATGATTATAAGATACACGTTTTGCCAAATCTTAATAAGTCAAAAACGTGATGTCAATTTGAAAATAAATATTCCAGTGGCCATCAGAAATCACCTCAATAGATTAAATCTGTACATGAATGTCTGTATAAATCCATGTCTTAGAGGTTTGTTTGAGAACGTCAATGCGTAAATAGCAACTTGAAGACGAAGAAACACAGCAGAAAGCTCAAGGAGAAAGTTCATCCACATATTCTGTATTTATTTAAAAAATCTCCCATATGTTCAAGTTTCTATTTAATTAAAATGTAATTTTATCTTCGGTACATCATTAATATAAAGTTGTTTTATATTGTTTTAATATGTTTATTTTCAGTGGTGTAGGTTTAGTGGGATTAATGAGAGACTATTGTATTTGACTAAAGCAGCTTTTGAACATCTTCCCATTTAAACTGGGAGAATTAATCAGAGAAAAAAACCAATAGGATAACTATTAGTCATTCACCTGTCCTAGTAGGAGAGTGGAACAAGGAAGAAGTTAATAAGAAGTCGAAATGCATTAAAAAAATATTGTAAAGTTTCCTACAGGCTATGAAGAAGAGCATTTCCAACC
The DNA here is from genome assembly GCA_903067055.1 of Poeciliopsis paucimaculata. Lineage (NCBI taxonomy): Eukaryota > Metazoa > Chordata > Actinopteri > Cyprinodontiformes > Poeciliidae > Poeciliopsis > Poeciliopsis paucimaculata. The sequence continues at coordinate 33,101 of CAEGAD010032312.1, read as the reverse complement.
CTGGTCCTCAGGCAGACTGACATGCATGTTTTAGATATTTGTCTGCTTTAACACACCTGATTGCAGCCTAAACATGCAGTGTGTGTGCCTTGAGGACCATGGTTGACAAACACCTCTGTAGTCACAGCTAACATGTCTAACAGACTCTGGTCAGGTTGGTTTACATGTGTGAAGGAAAAGTAGCAGTGCACATCGCCCATAACACTCCAGTTTCATGATAAAACATGAAGGTTGTTCATAATCAGACCTTGGTTTGTGTTGATCTATCACAGTAAATTACTTTAAGTATTGCTGTTGTAATGCGCCAGCATCTGAATACTCCTGGAAAGTATTGCATTTAATATGTTTATTAGCAGGCTGTGCTTTGTGAGCTATAGTTTATAGATACACCATGATGGTAGAAAGGAGGCATGACAAAACAAAAAGTTCTGGCTTTTTTGTCTGTTTTCAGTTTATTTGCATTCAGATTAAACTTCATGAGACAAATACATTCTTGTTTTTCTAACCTCAACAGGATCCCAGTCTGACTGTAGCCACCATGAGGTGACGATTGTGACACCTTGTGCTTCACCTCACTGGGACACATGGCAAGGTAATAAACTGATAAGTTTTGAGGTGTGGCGTTTATATTTAACTTTTTTAGTTTGGCTGAAGCTCAGTTTTTCCGTTTCTGCAGGATCACGCTGTCCTGCTTGCCAGCCTCCTGGTACTGCAGCGTGTCCTTGCTGTCTCTGAACTGTGCCACCAAGCAGAGGCTTCTCTTCCTGCTGCTGCTGTTCATCACCTCTCTTCTGCTGCTGGCGACCTACCAGAGGCAGCTGTGGGGCCCCCAGCGCCGGCCAGGGGCCCGAGTCAACAAGTGAGTGGAAAATGTGGAATTAAGGAGATGAGGGAACTGAAAAAATGCTGCCTGTGAGTTCTGCTCTCGGTAGAAAATTGTAGCTTTTGAGTGGTTTCAGAAATCTGCATTTGTCTGAAAGCAGTAGCTATTCAGGCTTTTCTAGTATAAATGTGCAGCTGCAGAGTGAGAGACTTTTAAGTTTTGTTAGTTTATCAGACTGTTTGTGTTTGAGTGGCGATAAAAAGCAGAAGCATCTGTTTGTTTCTCATCATTCTACATAAATAGATTACTTCCAGTACCTCAGATGTTTCACATCTGCTGTTTTCTCACACCTTGTACGGAATGTTCAGGAAAGAAACATTCACATCGAAGTTGAGTAACTGGACTTCAGAAAGAGTTGAAATACACTTGGACTGAAACGATTAACTAAATTAATTGTGATGAGTGGATTATTGAAATAATTGTCAACCAATTTAGTAATTGATTAGTTGTTGCAGAAAAGGCAATTTGCTTAAAGAAAAAAAAGCTCAGAGCACTAATTAAGCCAACACTACATGAAAAATATATGTTTTGCCTTGAAGATTAATAAAAAAAAAAATTAAAAAAACTCCTCAAGTGGCATAGTCTTAACTTCATCTAATTCAAATTCTGTAAAAAAATTCTGTAAAAATAATCTCCAGCACTTTTTCCTATCCAATTATTAATCAATTAATCTAAAACAATAATCAACTGATGCTGTTGATGGTCAGTCAAGCAGAAAAGGCTGAACTTTTCACATAATGTTAGTATTTTTAGCTGCAGATGCATCCTTTGCAGCAAATGATCAAGCGTTCATTAAAGGAGGGCTGCTACTGCATTTAACGCCATTTTTATTTTCTGATTTATAAAGGAATTCAATTTTCAATTTATTTGAATCTTTTAACGTACTTCTAAGACCAAATTTAAAAAGTCTAATTGGTGAATAAGAAATCTATTGTTTTTTTGTTTATTTTTATTAGACTGTCAAAATAGTCGATTTACTAAAATAATTGTTAGATATAATGTCTGCACTGCAAAACACTAAATCTTACCAAGTATTTTTGGTCGAGTTTCTTGTGCAAATATCTTCGTAAACTTAAAATAAGACAAAACTAACTTACAAGTAACTTTCTAGCAAGATATAGGAGCTTATTTTAAGTAAATAATTCCCTAATACTGATGAAAAAGTTCTAGTTCCTTTGGCAGATTATTTAACAAGTAATTTCTCCATGTTACAAGTTAATTTAATTTAAGTTCAGTTATAAGTTAATAACTTTTTCATCAATATTAAGGAATTATTAACTTAAAATAATTCTCTGTATCTTGCTGAAACGTAACTTTTAAGTTAAGTTGTCTAATTTCAATTGTAATAAAATATTTACACTAGAAGCTAGACCAAAACTACTTGGTAAAATTTTGTGTCTTTGCTGTGTGTGAATGTCTCACCATGTTTGGCTTTTCCTTCAGGTACCTCTCCCTTGAAGAGTCCATGGAGGCCACTGATATCCTCAACTCTGCTCTGAATTATGGGATTGTGGTTGACTGCGGCAGCAGCGGGTCCAGGGTGTTTGTGTACTACTGGCCCCCACACAACGGGAACCCTCACACCCTGCTGGACATCAGGCAGATGAGGGACAGCGACAGCAAGCCTGTCGTCAAAAAGATTAAACCAGGTGAGCTTCATTACTTCCACACTTTACTTACTTCGTTGTTGTCTCTTGTGTTTGATTGTAAAAGTTTCTGATTTTAATCTGTACCAGGTTAGAATAGATGTATGGATTTCAGACCATAAAAAATCGGTATTGGCTAAAATCGGAATCGGCAGGTCAAGTTTTTAAAGATCTGTAATCAGCAATTGGCCAGGAAATTGAATAATCACTGTTTCTCTACTTAACATTTTTATTTTTATTTTTTTTTTAAACACAGACATAAAATGTACTGAATAACACATTTTTATAACTACACTAGAATTTAAACACACCAAAATCTTCACAAGCTTGGTCCAACATGAAAACAAAAACACAACTTTAATTGGCTCAGTCAGTGCAATTAGAAGTGTAACATCCAGGATTTACCCCATTATAAGCCTGGCGGGCCACCAAGCTTTACTTGTGCCCCGCCAGACTTGGCATTACTTATTTATTTAAGTTTTTTTTAAATGTTTGCATTTTTTTAAGACTTTATAGTTGGTTTTCAGATATTAATCTTCCAATAACACATAATTATCAAGTGATATTTTCAAATTTTCTGTCAACTTTAAACATTTTTTAACCTAAAAACACGGCGGACCGCTGAATGAACGACTGCCGAGCTCCTCAACCACAGAGCTTAGCAAGTTTTCTAGGGGAAACATCCAAAGTGCACACAAGATAATGAACAAAGTTTTTGTTGTTGTTATTGTTTTAAAATGTATTTTTTCTCCCTCAGGTATTTCCACTCTGGCAAACACACCAACAAAAGCCAGTGACTACCTGGAGCCTCTCCTCAGCTTTGCTGCTGCTCACGTCCCAAAAAGCAAACATAAAGAGACGCCGCTCTACATCCTCTGCACTGCTGGCATGCGGCTGCTGCCTGAGAGGTAGAGAGAGTGACGATTGCTGATCAAACCAGACCTACATAGCTGAATACATAAGTAAAAATATTTAAAATACAGTTTGTGATATGCAAAACATTTACTGTGTTTGTATAAAGAAAAGGTTCCTACTGTTTTTTTCCCCACTATATCAGGGGAAAACGAAGAGCTTGTTCTCAAAACCCAGAATTATTTACCGTTTTGCCCTGCTATGCGAATGTAGAATTATCACAGTGACGAAATGCAGATTTATTTCTAATCTTAACTAGCTTAGGGCTGCAACTAACTATTATTTTAGTAAGTCAGATAATTAATCAAGTAATCAGATTTTAAAAAATTCTGCACATTTTTCATCAAAACACTTAAGCATATTTTATGCAATATTAAAAATGCATAAGAAAATTCAAATAAAGAAGTAATTAGATTCCCTTTCTAGAGAGTAAGGTAAAAGGCTTACTGCCTAAAATGTAATAAAATATTTCTTTGGTTCACATCTGATCATTTATGGGAATGGATGCATCTGCAACAAAACAGTACGTTTACCATTAACATGTGAAAGTTAATTTTGTTCTGCTTGACTTTACATCAATACAGTGCAAGGCTGATCTGTTTGTTTTTTCAATTAGTAATTGGTTAGTAAAAGGTGCTTAGCAGGAGATTTTTTAACAGAATTTGAACCAGATGAAGCTAAAACTGAGGAGTTTTGGGTAGAACACATTTTTCAGGAGGTTTCTAAAAATGGATAAATTTTGATAATAAAAATATATAATATGTTTTGTTCAGTTTAGGCTTAATTACTGCTCTGAGTGTGTTGTTTTTACAGCTAATGGACTCCAGTTAATTAATCGACTACTAAATCAGTTGACAATTATTTCAACAATTGATTAATCACAATTAAAACAAATAATCGCTTCAGCCAGCACTTTGTTCATAGCAAAAATCTGTTTTCTTACTATCTTTACTTGCAAATATTCCATCTCTTGGAACCGTCAGTGATTAATCCAACGTTGTGCCTTTCCATGTGTAGCCAGCAGGCGGCCATCTTGGAGGACCTAGTCATGGACGTTCCTCTGGAGTTTGACTTTCTGTTTTCCCGTTCACACGCTGAGGTCATCTCTGGGAAACAGGAAGGTACAGTGCCATGTTTGTTCACATCTTAGTAGACAGAGAAACAGTTGAAGGTACATATTGCTCTGTAAACTTTTGTTTTATTTTTCTCATCATGGTTGTGATGACACGTTCCTGTCGCCTTGACGACATTAGGAGTGTACGCATGGATTGGCATTAATTTTGTCCTCGGTCGCTTTGATCATCCCGATGAGGGTGAGTTGGAGATATTAATGTAATCAGATGGAGATGATGACTGATTTTTATAAAAATCTAAACATATTCTTGCAATCAGAGGATGCAACAGTTGAGGTGACAACTGGGTCGGAAAATCAGCCGCCAATCAGCAGGCGCCGCACAGTGGGCATCATGGACATGGGCGGAGCTTCGCTTCAGATCGCCTATGAGGTGCCCGGTGCCATCACCTTCAGCTCGCCACAAGAAGTAAGGAAAAGCAGAAGCCGGGCCGGGCCGGGCCGGACCGGCCCAGACGTTTGTGTCCTGTGTCCTGTGATTCAGTTTGACGCTCCCCGTGTTTTCCAGGAGGAGGCAGGAAAGAGCGTTCTCGCTGAGTTTAACCTCGGCTGCAATGTTGAGCAAACGCAGCATGTTTACAGAGTTTATGTCACCACATTCCTGGGCTTCGGAGGCAACATGGCCAGGCAGCGCTACGAGGACCAGCTGGCCAACAGCACAATTTCCAAAAACAGGTGAGAGACAAAAAGGTGTTTATTTGTTACCACAAAGAAACTTCCTTTGTTCTGTTTGATAAAATAGTATCAATGTTAAGCAGGAAATTACTGAGGAGTTGCCTTTACTTCATCTTCCATTAAATTAGATAGTTTTTAGCCTTGCTTTGAGGAAATTCATTGTTTCAGCAGTTCTGCTGTTTTCTGGAAGTTTGTTCCACATTAGAAGAGCATAAAAACTGAATTCTGCTTCTTTGTGTTTGGTTCTGATTGTAGGGTAGAGCAGATTAGAGCCAGAAGATCTGAGTGGTATTTTGGTGCCAAATCATTTCGTGATTTATAAACAAACAAAAGTTATTTTTGCTCCATCTTCTGGGTTTTAGTCAGGAAACAAGCAGCAGCGCTCTGCATCAGCTGCAGCAGGAGGATTGATTTGTTAGGCAGACTTGAGAAGACATTGTTGCAGTAATCAATGCATCTAAAGATAAACCCCCGGATGAGTTTCTGTAGATCTTGCTGAATCATTAGTCGTCTAATCCTGGAAATGTTCTGCAGGACATTTCCAGGATTAGAAATGTCCTGCAGAAGGCTGACTTTGTAACTCTCTTTATGTGGCTCTGAAGGTTCAGGTCTGAGTCCATCACTATGCTTAGATTTTCACTTTAATAAAGAAAGCTGTAATCTTATTTAGATAATAGTTCCACTTTTGTTTCTGCTCAGCTGGAGAAAATTTTGCCACATCCACACATTGATTTGTTCTGCATTTATGCATCAACTTCACAGTTATGCTCTACTTTGTACATATGATAAAAATATTTTCCTAGTAAAACTATGATTAGGACTCAGGCTGAGTGTTTATGAAATATTCAGGTCAGGTAATGCTTCCATGTTCCTGTTCAGGTTTCTGACCGCAGAGACGGGCCTGAGTGAGGAGAAGCCCTACCTGGACCCCTGTCTTCCAGTTAGCATGTCTGACACCATCACCCGGGGCAACCACACCGTGTACCTGCGGGGCCAGGGGGACTGGAGTCGGTGTCAGGAGGCTGTACGACCCTTCCTGGGCCTCCACAACGGCACCATGTCTCCACAGGGGATCTACCAGGTACTCTGTTTAATGTGTACGGCACATAACAGTTGTGTGTTTGAGTTGTCAGATGTTAAAGGGACAGTGTAATGTAAAATTGACTTTTTTGAGCTTTGCATTATGTTAAAATGTTTTGTGCGTGTTTGAGAAATCCTTTAATCTCCAAAGGGAACCAACGTTTGTAGAAATGCTGACTTTTTCCTCAAGTCTTCAGCCGAGTTTCCGCCTCACAGTCCATCCCTCCACTGCACCGTCTCCACTCTGATCCTTCAGACTAGCAGCAGCAGCAATTAGCAAACAACTCGTGGAACTCGTTAATCAAACTACTTTTGAGTGTAACATTCCTAAGAACAAAGTCAAAGCATTAATGGAGAGATTTTGTTATTATGACATTCTGAAGGCAGAGTGTTGGAAACGATTTCAAACCGTAACAAAGTAACATTTCTTTTAAGTCGTATTATAACAAGTGAAGGTAACAGTTACTTGTTTGTGCCATAAATTGGAAATCTGTGCCTGGAAAATACACAATACTGCCCCTTTAATGCAGGATTTTTACTCAAGGTTTGGAAAAGTACAAAGGTCGATTTAACAATTTTTTTCTGGAATTTTGTGGTAAAATATTTATATATACAGACTTTATTTATGATACTATGGTCTGAAGATCCATTTGTCTAAAAGTATTCTCATAAATTTATGGAAAAGTTGTGACTTTTTTTGTCGCTTTTTGGGAAAATATAAAATTTTAACATGAAAAATATGCATACAATCTGATAAAGATCCTTCAGTTTGTGTTTCCATTTATGCTGTTTTCTTTCCTCTCACTGAACAGTTTGTTCTGATCTGTTCCTGGAGCAGAAATACTCGGTAGCTAACTGCTAGTGCTCTGCTCTGCAGGCTCCTATCAACTTCAGCAACAGTGAATTTTACGGTTTCTCTGAGTTCTTCTACTGCATGGAGGACGTGCTGAGAATCGGCGGACAGTACAACAGCGACAAATACACTCAGGCTGCAACGGTACTGAAACACAAAAGCTAAATAATCAAGGAGTACATTGGATTATTTAGCTGAATATCTATTTTTATTATTTTTAACAGGACTACTGTGCCACCAAGTGGTCAACCTTGAAACAGCGTCTCGACAATCAGCTTTTCTCCCAGCAGGCAGACATCAGCAGGCTGAAGTAAGCAGCTGACTCAGTCTCACCTGTCGGTGTGTTTTCTGTCACGTTTCCGCTCTGATGCGATTAATCTTTGTTACACTGGGACAACACAGAAACATCAAGCCACACAGGTTGTTTTTATTACAGCCTGCAGAACCTGCTGTGAATGCTAATGCTAGCTAGCATTGTCACCAGTGACGTTAGGCTGCGCTGCTGCAGCAAATCCGCAATCTTATGCTTGTGTGGGGCAGGATGTGGGCAGCGCCTACATGAGCCTGATCGCTGGTGAGAGCTGGGTTGTAGTGGGGCTCAGTAAACATTTTTTAGATCAATATTGCACTTTGGTGTAAAGTTTAGCAACAAGTCCAAACTCTTCCTAACCGTTGAACATCAACATCCTGGGCTGCAGGTTTGAACCAAGATTATTATGAAATATATTATAAGTATATAAATAAAACTAACAAAATAAAAAAAACTGAAATTAAGAAAACATTTTTGTTTACTGCAATAAATAAAAATGGAAGTTAAAGGGTAAAAACTATAACTGTAACTATAACTGCGTTTCTAAAACTAAAACATGCTGAAATTATAGGTAGAATTGGGTATAATAGTCTTTGTTTTTGTGTTTATTAATGTATTTAACAATATTTTGAGCTGTTGTGAAATAGATTTATTTTTTCACACTCAATCAGTTTATGTCAGCTGTTGGCAAATCACGGCACTCGATGCTCCTCCCGGCGGCGCTTACGCTAGCCTGCAAAAAGTTGGAAGAAAGAAACAGCGGTCAGTTGGTTGTTCAACAATAATTAAAAGTATTGTTTGAAAATAGTATCTTCTGTTGAGTATTCATCACCCACTCGATGTAAACATAATCACAATACTTTGACCTTCCTGAATTTTGCACCCAAAGATGAACCAGAGTATGTTAAAACTAAAACTACTGCTATAACTAACAACTAAATTAAAACTAAACAATATGTAACTAATAAAACACTCTAAAAAATCAAACGGAAGTAGACAAATAAAAAGTCACAATGAAATAAAATGAAACTATAATAAAAAACCTAACGATGTTAAAACCCAGGTCTGACTTTACAGGTGTGGTTCTGCTCTCCTCCTCTTCCTCAGGTATCAGTGCTTCAAGTCAGCCTGGATGTATGAAGTCCTGCACTCCGGTTTCCGTTTCCCCTCCCACTACGCCAGCCTGAAAACGGCGCAGCTCGTTTACGACAAGGAGGTGCAGTGGACTCTGGGGGCCATCTTGTTCAAGACGCGCTTCCTGCCTCTCAGGTAGCTAGTCGGAGCTGCTGCCTTCGTTACAGCGGATGCAGGCCGTCTCTTCACATCTGTCCGTTTGTTCGATACCGCTGAATCCCTTTCCGATCCAATACTGGGTAAAATTGAAGCTGGTGTTGACGATAACGATCCGATACCGATACTTTGTGCAAAAACTCTTAATTTTTACGTTAAATAACAAAAAGGTTGTATTTCAAATCCGGCTGTTGTTAACGATTATTATAGAAATTGTAACGTTAAAGCAAAATTTAAGTCAAGATAAAGCTGAAGGGCTGAAATCATGACAGTAACTGAGTATTCTTCTGATTATTCTTACGATTATTTGAGTAATCAGATAGAAAATTTGAAAAAGTAAAATATTGGTAAATTCTACCAGAACAGCAGTATTAACATCGGATATCAACATCAGCCCAATTTTTATATTTCCACCTCTTTAGCAGTTATTTTTCTGTTATATAGAGAATTAACCTAAAACAACAATGATTCACTTTTTATGTTAACCTGGACAAAAATGATGCAAAAACTATGAAATTATATTAACTTTAATAATGAAGACTCACAAAGACACCTATAAAAATGTTTATAGACCAGTTTTTAGTTTATGGATGCTTATTGATCCCCCAAAATGATAAAAACTTGGACATTATCATCAATCAGTTAAATCCCCACTGAACAAACGTAAAAATTGGACACTATGCTGTTAGCACTTAGCAAAAACTCAGAGGAGGAAGTGAGAGAGCTGCGCAGCATAATCAATCACCAGGCTGGGACACTAAATAATAAAACATAATTTAATGAAGCTTCAAGGCAGATAATTGGAATCGTCAGAGGCCTCAATTCAAATCTTCCTAAAAACAACATAGCGCATCACGCTCATGTGTTTACTTTAAACTCAGATAGCAGCCTCATTTACTACAGCAAGGCCATTTTAACAATAGCAGAAAGTCATACACAATATGTGAAAATGGTGTAAAGTAATAACCCTACTAAAATAAATCCTTGTTTAATTATTAAGAACTGAGCTTGGAAGCAGGTGGAAGAAAAAGTAGTTCCCACATTATCTCAAAAGAATAAAGCATTAAAAGTATTGATACTTAGATTTGAGAATCGATGGCGGTCTGGATATTTCAGTATGGATATGTCTGTGCAGGGATCTGCAGCAGGAGTCGCTGCGGCAGGGCCACCCCGGCTGGCTGCGGCCCTCGTTCGTCTACAACCACCACCTGTTCTCGCTCTGCCTCCTGGTGGTGGTTCTGGCCATCCTGCTCTACATCCTGCGCCTGCGGAGGATCCATCAGCGGGAGCTGCGGCAGGTGGAGGTGCTGGATCTCCTCTGGGCCGAGGAGGGAGAGGCGCTGCTGCCCTGAGAGAGACTCGGTGTGCCGCCGCCGCGCTCTGACCTCAGTGTGAGTGTCGAGGAAAATGTGACGGGACGTTGGTCCAAAACCCAATGAGCCAAGAGACCAAACTCGCCTGGATATTCATATTTCTGATGGTGCAGCTCTGCAGATGTTGTCCAGGTTCACTTTCTTTTCCTGCATGAACAGAATCACCTGAACGGCTGCGTCAGAGTCACATTTTAGAGTTTTTTCCTCTTTCTGATCTTCATATTCCTTTCAAAAACAAGACAAGTGTTTATAAACTTGGTTTTGGTACAATCTCAGTGTTAATGACTCCTTAACAAGACACACATTTCTGGTCAGAAGTTTACATCCAACTTTTAATGATGCATTTTAGTCTTTAATTAATTAGAAATTAGGTTTTATTTTGTTGTTTTCCTCTAATTCAAACAGGCTTAAACATTTACACACCTCCCCCCTGGTTAAATGTACTTTAGTAGAGAAACAACATATTTCTATATTCATCACAAGCTTCTGGTGTAATTATGGCTGCACATTTGATCAGTCTTCTTGGTAGAAATTGTAGACAAAAATACTTGGTAAGATTTTGTGTTTTTGCAGTTTCTAGTCAAAATGTCTTAATACACTTGAAATAAAACAAAACCGACTTACAAGTAACTTTTCACCAACATATAGGAGCTAGAAATTAAGAATTTAGGTAAGTAAAGTCCTTGTTCTATTGGCAGATTATTTCACAAACTGTCTTGTTGTAAGTAAAGTAATCTGCCAGTGGACCCAGTAACTAAGGAATTATTTACTTAAAACAAGGCTCTATGTGTTACTTTTATTTTATTTCAATTGTATTAAGGTATTTGCACTAGAAACTAGCCAAAAATACATTGTGTTTTTGCAGTGTAGAGCTCATTTTATCTCAGTTAGTTCAGTTTTTAATTATAGTTCCTGCATTTTCTGTCTTAACCTGCTTTATCCGTTCCTAAATCTGTTCTGATTTATGTTTGGTGTCAGTTTTATGTTGGAACAACCAGCTGGGCCAGACATTGACTCATCCGGTCCAGACTGACCATGAACTGGTGCTGACTGAAGCGAATCCCGTCCTCCAGAACTAAAACCATCAAAGTTAAATGTCTTTTAATTTAGTTTTATGGCAGAAAAGATATAAAAAGATGTCCTGGAAGAAAGAAAGTAAGCTTTGGGGTCAAATTTGCATACTGGTGCTTTACACAAGTTTGACTAACTAATAAAGAAGCAAAACTTTCTCTAGTTTATTTTAAATCAGCAGCTAAATGGTTGAACTTTGGACACAATTTAATGTGTGAACATTCATAAGAAGAAGTGTGGTCCAATAGAAATCTCTTAATGGTGTCCAGTTTTCAAACAAAATGACAATTAATTCAAATTAGTTGTGTTTGTCGTTGAGGTTGTTTATCATTCTATCACCAGTAAATAGCTGAAATAAATCATCTGAAGTCCAAAATGAACGACATTCGTGCATCGTAACGGGTGTATGTAAACTTCTGACCTCAGTTCATTCAGCATCGTCTGAATGAGAAGGAAGAGAGGAGAATCAGATTCAGTTCTGACTCTTTTACCGTTGTTTTTAATGTTGGTGAAAAGGCCAACGAGGGTCGCCCATGCTGTGTTCAGTCACAAACGATTTTATTTCTCACCTCAGAAGTCAGAGCTATTCTAACTCGTGTTACTGTTGTCTTATTTTGACCTAGAAATGTGATCATCATTCCTTCAATGCAACGATTTCAAACAGATTTTCTTCTAAAAGCCAAATGAAGCAGCTGCAGCCGTCGGTCCGTTTCATTTCCCTCCATTCCAGCAGAAAAACTGACGAGGCTTTGGAAACATAAACCAGATTTCCTGGAAAGAAAGAAAGAAATCCTGCAGCAACAAAGCAACTTGATACTTGAATGACCTTTCAAAGCCATCTTCCTCCTCCTCTTCCTCTTCCTCCATTTAATTTAGAACAAAGTCTGACTCCAGAAGCATTTCTATATATATATATATATATATATGTAAATCCTATTTATTCATAAATATATATATATATATCCTTGTTCTAATGGCAGATTTCACTTATAACAAGGTAAAACTGTCTTAGTGAAATAATCTGCCAATGGAATAATGACTTTACCACCAATTTTAAGGAATTATTTACTTAAACTTCTATTTCTTGCTGAAAAGTTACTTGTAAGTTAGTTTTGTCTTATTTCAAGTGTACTAAGACATTTGCACTAGAAACTAGACAGAAATACATGGTAATATTTTATGTTTTTGCAGTGAACTGATACTTTTGATAGGGCTCTTGTCTGTGGCACAACAGGAACCACTTTCAAAAAAAAATTTTTGTTTAAATAAGGAAAACAAGCCTAACCCTCAGGAAAGAATGTCTTCTTCTCCAGTCTCCACATTGACTGTATTTTGTTTGTGTTGACATAAAGTGAGTGTTTCTTGTCTTGATGGATGATGTAAATAATGTAATCAGGATAAGTTCTGTGATGTGTCGACCGCGCGGTGGGAGAGCGGCGTTTTCCTTCTGCCATCCAGAAACTATCTGTTTTCTCTGGGAAACGTGGGAATGATTCATCCAGATGATGATCCTGTTGTTCCAGAGTCAGAAACTGTTCTGTAATCTCCTCGGACTCTTTGTTTTTGGAGAGTCGTCTTTTTTCACGTCTAGCACCGTCAGATTTTCTGGTTCATCTGCTTCTTTATTCTCAGAAATCTGTGAGAAAAACTGGAAATTTTCTGAGAATCAAAAATCAAAAAATTATTTTTTTTCTCTGAAATGTTTGACTTTTCAAACTCAGAAAAGCCCAAAGTTTTTTCTAGACTTAATTTTCCGTCCTCCCAAAGGACCGCTCTTTATTCTCAGCTGGGCATTGTGCAATTTTAAGACTGTAAGGAGGAAGTGTTTCTTTTTTAATGTTTTTAATTGAGGTAACATAAATGTGAATTTAAACATTTCCAATCCAATAAAAAGAGGAGAAACTGGTGTTGTGTCGCTGTGTTTGATGAATTATTTCACAGGGTCATTTGGATTTTATAGAAAATAAATCAAAATTTTTCCCACCAGAATCAATTTTTTAAAATCAATTTATCTAAAATGTAAGCATTAAAATGGTTTGCATTCATCATTAAAGATCACAGATCTTAAATTTAGTCATGACAGAATTATTTTATATAATGTATTCTATGTAGCTTTTATTTTTTTTTGTATAGGCTATTTTTCCCTCCGAAATAAATTATATTATTTTTCCCCACACTTGCTGTAAAAGTAATTTATTTTTCTCCTCTAGGGCAGAGCCAGACTGCCCCACTGTCCAATATTTATTATGTCCCACATTAAAAAACAAACATTGTCTAAGACTTTTATTACCATTTGTAATAAAAATATTAGGCGGGTGCAGTACCCCACAACACCTGCAGGAGGCGCTCCGCTGCGCTCTTCAGCTCCGGATGAATATTTTAATCCTGATTCCTTAAATATGAAGCAGTTCTTCTTCTCTCACCTCCCGCTTTCACACATTGAAACTCCTAAAAATAAATTAGCAAGTCAAGAAGGATTTTTTTTTTTTATCCCACATTCAGGTGCTTCTCAAATTATCACTAAAAAGTAATTAAATTCAGACTCTAACACATAACACAGACTTTAATTAAACACAAAGGAAAAACCCAACTCCAGATTTTTATTTTAAAAATATACTTTAATACAACAGCTGCATATAAATATTAAAATATACATTATACAGGTATAGAGTACACTCACACAAAACAAGAACAAAAAATATTAGGCTTCTATTTGTACGGCACTTCTTTTTTTTTTCCTTTCAACCATTTTCTTAAAGGTTATTTACTGATGAACAAGTTGTACATAAAGGTGGGTTAATGTGTTACTAGGTCCAATGTGTTACTGGAATATTGTATTACTGGTTACTGACAGACAGAGGTGTAATGTCAAACAGGGGTTTGCTGTACAGTATATGGAATGTAAGTTTAATTCTCGGTTTTCCTTCCCTCCCACCGTTCAGTGTGTTTTCAGACGGATTCAACAACCAAACAGCTTTGGGATGATTCGCTCTCTGCAGCCGTCGCACAGTCCATCTGGACAGAAACTACTGACTCGGTTCTGGTTAAAGCCACGAGGCGCCTCTGCTGCATGCACAGTAATCAGCAGGACGAGCGCCTGCATTTTCAAGACTCTGCCCACAAAGTAGCACAAACTCACAAGCAGTTGCTGGCGAGAAAGGTGAAGGAAATGTGTAAATAAAGATACTATTAGTTAAGCGGGAAAGCAGCTGGATTCTCCTTTACGATACATTTCTCCTGGTTTCGAATCTTTCTTCACAGCTCTGGGCGTACAGGGACATTGTCAATAGAGGAAAATGTTGTAATTCTAAGCTAAAAATCTCAAATCTTGAGATTGTCCTCAAAACATTTATGGAAAAAAATGATAAAATTTCACCAAAAGTCAAAGTTTTGCAACAAAAAAAAAACTCTAGAAAAATGAGTATTTTTGAGCTCCAGAAGGTGAAAATTTGCTAGGAAAGAAGTCAGAAATTTTGAGATTAATCTCAGAAATTTGCAAGACAAAACTTGTAAATATCTGAGATTCAGAAGTCAAAAAATTATGACTTTTGGAAATTTTCAATTTCAAAAGTTGAAACTTTTTACACTTTTGAAAAAAAAAAAAATTGTGCAAATTTCCAGTTTTTTGCTTTGCAAATTTTCAACTATTCAAACTCGGAAATGACCAATTTTTTCTCGAATTTAAAAAAAATTAATCTCAACATTTCCTTCCTAGAAAATGTACGGCTACATTTTGTTTTTTATGTACAATGGGCCTAAAACACTGTCATACTTTCTCCCATTAACTTGGATTGTCTCCAGTAGAATTTCAACAGGACCAATCACAGACCAGAAGAAGTTCTGATCAATGACGTTGATTTTATGTTTTATAATTATATTGGAGGAACTTAATGAAGTCGTTCAGTCCGTATTGGCCGCGCTTCCAAATATTGAATTAACATCAACAGTCATCTTGTCTATGCATATATATATATATATATATATATAAAAATATATATATATATATATATAAATTAGCCACTTAGCCACTTGGTAAAATTTAAAACTTTCACCTGAGTTAATAGAAATAGTAAGAAAATGCTCAAAGTGCCAAAGCCGCGATCTGCCTTCAGAAAGACGTAGAGACAGATGCGAAGCCTTTCAGGGTAATGACCAGGAACAGAGATGAAACTCAGCAGACGCCATCAGGAGCCGTGGGTCTAAGCTGACAGCGTTGCGGACCACCATCGCAGCAGGCGGCAGCAGCGCTCCTCCATAGCTGTCAGAGCAGAGGCGATGCTGCGGATTAAAAGGTTCCTACTCAAAGGCCGAGCCTGAGCGTTGGGGGGCGGCTCCTTTGAAACCAGAGAAGCCCAAGTGTCTGTGACAAAGAGAGCGCTGGAGCACAGTGGGGACAGCCACCCGGAGGTCAGTGGCGTCCCACCAGTGTAAGCTTACTGATATGTCTATTCAGCCCACTGGCTCTACTGGTGCTAAAATCCCACCGTGCCATCAACCCAACCAGAGGTGAGCTAAGGACTTTTTTAGGTGATTTTCTGTTAAGAAATTATAGACAGGTAATCGATTTTGTTAGCTTGGGAACCAAAATAGCTAAATTTGTTACATTTTCAGCTGGTGTGGTTCCAAATCCAACTGAAAAACCTGTACCCCTCCTTGCCTGTGGGGGCGCTACCACTAAAAACACTGGAAGAAAACCTCAGAAGAAGAAACTGAGTGCAATTTCCTTCTTCACAAAATGTAAACACAAATGGAGTGGCGGTTTAAGGATTTCTGTTTTGTCTTTAGTAAAAGATCATGAAACATTTCTCCCGCTAGCGCTGAACTCTGTTTTGTTTTGGTCGTATTTACCCAGAATGCCCTGCGCTTCAGTTCGCTTCCTGCTTTTGAAACGGTCTCTGGTTTTAAAGCGCACCGAAGTTCACTTCAGTCGAACCGAGACTGAGGTTTGTCGGAGGACCAGAGTTCGTTTTTTTGGTCCGCGGTAGTTCGATTGCTCGTTCACACCTCCCCAAAGGAACTGAACTGTTTAGACAAATGAACTGGAATTCAATTAGAGCTGATTAAACATGGCTGCTGCGAGTGCAACCTAAGAGTAGATCACTGTGTTGGTGTTTTTATTTGTAAATCCAAATTAGAGGATGAAAATTGCCAATCTCAATTATGTCAGAGCAATTTCAGAGGCGGTGCAACACCAATAATCTTCCTGTGTGAAACACTGAATTCATAAAGCTTCTCCTGTAAAAGTAAGAAATTAGTAGAAAAGTAAGGAATTATAAAAATATAAAATAGCTTCTGCTAAAACTCCTGAACTGTTATCGTCTGACTAGAAACATTTTACACTGCAACAACAAAAAATCTTACCAAGTATTTCTGTCTAGTTTCGAGTGCAAATGTCTATTGCACATGAAATGAGACAAAACTAACTTACAAGTAACTTTTCGGAACAACATGAGAGCTTGTTTTAAGTAAATCATTCTTGAGTATTGGTGAAAAAGTTTTAGTTCCACTGGCAGATTATTTCACTTGAAACAAAAATCTTTTGTTATAAGCTAAATAATCTGCAGTAGAACTACTCAAGAACTTAAAACAAACTCCTATCTTGTGCTAAAAGGTTACTTGTAACTTAGTTTTGTCTTATTTTAAGTGTTCTAAGATATTTGCACTACAAAATACATGGTAAAATTGTATTTTTTCCAGTGTAAATGTGTTTTGTTCTCAGTGCATGTTTCACACAGGAAGGTCACTGGTGGTACGCTGCCTTCTGCTCCATTCCCATCTCTCCAAATAACCATCTAGTGGGAACATGATGATGGTTTAAAGAGTAAGAAAATGCGGTTTGCTTGAACCGCCAGGATGGCCTTGCATCAAAATCTCTCAGGCTAGCCGTTAACTGTAGCTTTCAGGACAAACTAACATTGATTTTTACAAAATGAAGTTATTTAGTTTTTTCTTTTACTGTGTTTGCTGTAATTCCTAAACTCAGATCATCTACTGGATAATCACACACTGATAGTAACAACAAAACAGCAGCAGGTTTCCTATGATCTCAGTTCAATTTCTATGCAAATATAAACAAATGTAGGAGTGATTTGAACAAATTTACACTCTCTATCGCCTCAACTTTTTTAGGAGATGTTATTCGGACTCGATTTTCCCATGCATGTGAGAATCTGAGATTTCCAAACTGTTTATATTTCTTTGTCCCTGCCTAACAAGAAAGCAGGAACGGTCCAGTTTCTGCAGAGTCACAGTCCATATAAGGTCTGAGCTGCAGCGTGAGTCTGTGGCTCAGATGTGAGCGTCAGGAGAACCGCATCAGGAAAGTGTTGTGTGTTTTTTCTTTCTTTCTTTCCTTTTCAGTCACACATAAACAGGAACATTTCAAAAAAAGTAACTGAGGAATGTGAGCGAAGACAAGAAGCCTCGCCAACTGAGGCTCCTCCCCATTAAAGGGATATTCAGTTACGAAACAGTCAGCGAGACAAAAGGCCTCCACATGATGACGCCTTCAGAAATCTGCTGCCATGTTTACTGTTTACACTGTAAAACATTTGAAGTTGGTTTAGCTTGAAAATGAAAGTCCAACTGCTACCTTGAAAATGCAGCTTAAGAAAATTGTTTTGGTTTTAACTCTGAAATTAAAGTTCATGAAGTCGATTTAACAACAAGAGATAAGTTGTCTAAACATTGTTTTTAAGTTCATTAATCTTGAATTGAGTTTTAACTTAATGTTGCAATTTAAACCAAATAATTATTTCACAATACGCAGGGAAAAAAACTGTCCTCACCTGGTAAAAGAGCCACATTTCTCTATTATTTTACTCACATTATCAAGTTAAAATAACTTATTTTACTTTAGAATAATTTAAATTCCTGTTTCAAATTGTATGAACAAAATTTCTGATCTGATGATGAATTTTATTAAACATCACAATGAATTCGGCTCAGAAACATTTAGTGTGAACAGGACATTATCCTCAAGCTTTAAAATAAACATTTTCCTTAATAAAACACAAGAGTCAGACCAATGTAACGCACTTCCATCTCAGGATACAGAAACAAGCCGCTAAGCATTCTGGGAAATAGTTCCCAGTCCTGTCTTTTTCTTCCTTCAGTTTTTAAGTGCTAGCCTAAAAACTCTAGTTTATTCAACACAAAACTGATGAAAAGTTAGCAGAACTTACTGATGTGAGTTCACAAACGCACATTTAGGCTCAAAATCTAAAACTTTAAATGTATTTGACTAAAAGAGTAAAAGATAGTAGATGCAACTAAATGCGGCTCAAATGTTTCAGTGTAAATCTTGAGTTAAGTTATTATCACTTTGTTTAGTTTTTGGCTCATAAATATAAATGCACGCAGCAGAAGCATTTTTGTGTTGCAGCTGTGGAGGAATGAAGTCACCAGGAGAAACTGGAACCTGAAACTTAAAACTCCCAGGCGGCAGGAGGTCTGAGCAGCACTTTAAAACTCTGCCATAAATACAGATGTTTTAGTAAATATTAGGGACATAATAAGAAAATATAAAAACAATAAAATTCCAAGAACTTATAATATTATGAGGATATAATTGTATGAGAACAAGGTTGAAGACTTTATTCTCGTAATGCTGCGGCTTCATTATTATATTATTTCGGTTTTATTCTCATAAAATTATAACTTTTTATCGTTCAACTTTGACTTTATTTTCATGTTATTTTATTCTCAAAATAATATTTTATTTTTTTCACTTTTTTAAATGTGGCTCTAATACTTCATTGTGAGTTATAAGAAATAAATGTAAAACAAATAATTTAAAGCAGCCTTGGTTAATGCCGATTTATTGATTTCTGTACTTCTTGTTTTATTACTAAATTCCTGCTTAATCCAAAGATGAAAGCAGCTTAAATGTTTCCATAAACTGTCTTTAAATGTGAATTTTTAATTTTTCCAGCCATTTTATAGCACCATCCAGTAAATTCCCTGTATATCAAATATAACTTTTAAATTTGACCATAACATCACTCAACTTTTTCTGCTTCCATCCAAGGAAAAAAAATAACTTGCATGAATAAAAACTAAAAAACAAATCCGTTAGATCTAGATGGTCCTTATTTGCATTTTGGGCCTTTCATACAACGCAGTTTCCTAGAGAAACAGTAATGAACTCCTCCACCACAGCTTCCTAATGACCAACATCAAGCTCTGCAGGAGGGGAAATGTTTCTGTATGCTTTTCAGTCAGGAGGGGAACACATTGAGTTGGAACACAGCAGCTTTGGAGCGATGAGTGAAAAAGCAGGAAGAAAATGTCTTTCCTACCATTTCCCAGGAGTGGTGTTACTGAGACTGCAGGTTTCATGAAATAAAATTTGTTTTACTGTTTTGGCTGACACGCAATGAGACACCAGACATTTCTTCTCCTTTCTCAGAAGCATTAAGCGTGGCGCAGCAGTCGTTGGTGAGGTTTCTGACGCTTACGGGAATCAGGATCAGCTGTAATAACACAGGCCCCTGTGGCTTTAAGCTCCAGGCACTTCAGATAGGCATTATTATGCAAGCAAGCCGCCACTAACAGCGTGTGCTTGCAGGACAAAAACCCAGTCAGCAGTTACTGCCTCATGCTTCCATGCTAGATTTGCATTTCTGTATATATTTTTTTCAACATATAGTAGCACCATACTGAGACAAACCCAAACTGTCTTTTGCTCGGAAGCAGCAGGCACCTTCAAGTCTTTGAATCGATATCTGTTTTTACAGAAAGGTGCCAAAAAGTCTTTTTTTTTTTTTTTTTTTCTCTTTTCGAGGATTTAGAACCCTCCTCAAAGGTGCTTATTTGCTCTTACCACAGTGCAATTCAAAGGGTCATTGACTATCTTTTCTTTTTGTTGTGTGTCCAATAATTTTTAGAGAGCTTGGACAGGTTGGTCTACAGCTTCAGCAAAGACCACAGACAAAGGCAGATTTCAAAAATCCTCAAGAACAGCACCCAATTAGTGGGCTGCCGCGTCGTCAAGATAACAACAGAATCAAAACATTGACAAAAACAAACAAAAAAATAGACTTATTTGCTGACTAGATCTACAAGTGTTTTCTCTATTTGTCATTGCAATCCAGGAAGTTGCGCTACATAACCAGGCCAGGGGTTGAGCAGAGGGCGAGGGGAGGCAGAGAGGAGACGTTTCCCTTTAGTGCGTTTAAATGAAGCCACTGCAGATAAACCGGAGAAGCATCAGGCTTCACAGTAGCAGCTACAGCAAATATACCAGGGAGAATTAGTCGGGCTAATAAAATACATAATTATAGGAACAAAGTTACAATCAGAGGTGCAGACGATTCAAAATGCTCAAAAATTTATTTTAATAGGAATAAGTTCATACTTCTTTCTGCTGCTTTTGTTTTAAATTTATTGTCTTTGTATTTAACTTTGTTTATTCTTTGTTCAATAAAGACAAACTCAAAATGCGTTTCAGTTGTATGTCTTTGTTGCTCCCATTTGGAAATAAACTAAACATCGCATTACGCGTCCGCTGGGCCACCGTACTTATTTTAAATAATTCTTTGGTATTTTTTTATTTAATAAGAAGCCACGCAGCTAAGCTAACCTGAAACAGGTAATTTAAGTTACACAATTTTGTGCACAAACTTATTTTAGTGCAAATATAAACTGATGGAAGTTGTCTTAAATAAATGTTATATTTGATTGCACTTTCTTATTAGTCACATAATTTAAACAGAATCAAAAACTAGTAAAAGAAATTAGATTTCTGAATTAAAAATCGCTTTTGAATTTAATGTAACCCTAAAAATGTTAATCGAATTTAATCGGTTGCTAGAAACTGAAAAATCTTCATCTCTAGTCGTAATATTATAACACAAAAATTGTATAACAATAAATTTGAAATAATTTGAGAATAAAATATACGAGAATAAGGTTGTAACATTAGGAGAATGAAGCAGACATTTTATGAGAACTTCTACGAAAAATTACAAAAAAAATTAAAAGTTATACTTTGGTACAATAAGAAAATAATCTTTTAACAGCAGCATCAAATTATCATCAGTAGCAGGAAACGATTCTTAAAACAGAAACAAAAGAAAGAAACAGACATATTTAACAACTTTATTCTGGTAATATTTGGGTTGGTGATGTTATATTTTATGGTACTGCTGTGATAACCATAAAAAAGACGGTAAAATATTATTTATTACTTATTTTTTAGATAACTGGAAGGGACAGAATTGATGGCGCCACAAATACTGCTCTTGAAAAATATTCCTACTTCAAATAAACTTCTGATTTTTATTACTAAATTGCATACGGAGGCTTCAATTAATTATATTTTTGAATTTACTGATATTTGTTTATGCTGTTGTGGGAAATAAAAAAACAGGCGAGAAAATAATAAAAACAACATGTCGGTCAGGTTTCTTTAGCATTAACTGAAATTTATTGTGACCAACAATAAATCAAAATTTGTAAACGATACGATAAATGCCTTCCCCTGGTTGCATCTTTATTATTTTAATGTTATGCTTTTATGAGAAAATTACTTATTGTGGAACTATGACAACAGTCAAGGTATTTTGATAGATTTTGTGATCGGTTAACACGGCTGCGATGTTTCAGCATTTCAGTAGTTACAGTCGTCTTTGGTCAGCTTAAATTAAGGTGCCATTGTCACTTTCGTTTTTGGCTCTGCTTTCGTTTCGATGCAGTGGAGATGAAAAAAAAGTGATTTTGGCGAGACGAGGGTTTATTAAAGCTCCAGAGGTTTCTTTAACAAACAGGCGTCTGTGATTTCATCGGAGCCCGGAGGAATGAGAAAACACATCCATCCACTTCTTTGTTTTCTGGAACCGGGCTCCTCTCACTTCCTGGTTTCTGAGCTTCCTGTGTTCTCAGATGCCCCCTTGCCCTCGGCTCACTCACCCGCCAACAACTAAGACTATCTACAAAACAGTGCAATGTCTATTCATAGGCACAACGGGATACAAATACAGCACAGGGAGGGAAACAGAAGCACTATACACTCTCATACAGTATGTTACACATACGCCCCCACACACACACACACACACACACACACAGACGGACAGGACACAGTAAAGACATCAGCAGCAGTTCTAGCCTGGTGGTGTTTGCGGTGCAGCCTGCGGCGACAGGGTGCTGCTGTTGAAGGAGAGCAGGATGGAAACAAACGCCCGTGTTGGTTTCTTCTTTCCCAGCCTCTTCTCTGCTCTGCTCTCCCTCCGATGTGAGAGCAGAGGAGGTGCTTGGCCAGGTGGGTGCTGGGATGGGAGGGCGTGGAGACAGAAACACAGGTGCTGGGTGGTTTAACCCGCCGTCTCGTCTCCGCCCTGCAGCGACTCCTTACGCTGGTTCTGACCGCTGGCGCTGGCATCCAGAATCCTTTGCACAAAGTCTTTGGTCCGCCCAGCGACTAGTGGACCTACATGGGACAGGTTAAAAATGTAACGACTTAATGTCACGTTTTGATTGTTTATTCTATGTTGCATGACTTTGTGTTTTTGTGTGTGTTATGTAAAGCACTTTGACATGCTTTGCTGCTGAAATGTGCTATACAAATAAAATTTGATTGATTGATTGATGACATCAATTAAAGTAAGCAAGAAGGAAAGAAGATGAACAACAGAATTAGAGCTACAACGATTAATCTGATTAATTGATTACTGAAATACTGGTCAAGTAATTTAGTAATCGATTAATTGTTAAACTCTAAAAAAGGCCATTTGCTTAAAAAAACAACACTCCTAGAACTCTAATTAAGCAAAAAATGTACGTTACAGTTAAAAGAAACAAAAAAACTGCGGCTGCCAAAACGATTAATCAGGTTAATCAGATTAATCGTGATGAATCAATTAATGAAGTAATTGTCAGCTAATGTAGTAATCAGTTATGAACTCAAAATAATGCCATTGGCTGAAAGAACAACACTCTTAGAGCTCTAGTTAAGCCAAGAAAAATTACATTCTGCATTTAAAAATGAAAAAAAAAATTATGGTTGAAACAATTAATTGTAACGAATCGATTAACAAAATAATCGTCAACTGATTTAGTAATTGATAAATCATGTACTTAACTTTAAAAAAGACCTATTGCTGAAAGAACAGCGCAGTAAGAGCAGAAGTTAAACCAAAAAATTTACATTTTGCATTTAAAACAAAAAACTAGTTCTGAAACGATTGATTAATAAAGTAATCGTCAACTAATTTAGTAATCAATTAATCATTAACTGATAAAAGGCTATTTGCTGAAAGAATAATATGCTCAAAGCTGTAAGCTAAAAAAAATTACTTTTTGCATTTAAAAGTAAAAAAAAACAAACTTGAAGCATTTAATTGTGATGAATCGATTAACAAAATATTTAATAATTGATTAATCATTAATAAACTCTACAAAAGGCCATTTGGTGGTAAAATAACTGTCAGAACTCAATTTAGGCCAATAAATTACAATATGAATTTAAAATACAAAAAAATAGTCTTAAATAATTAATCAAATTAGTTGTGATGAATCAACTAATGAAATAATCACCAACTAACTTAGTAATTGATAAATCAATAACTAAAACATATAAAATCTAAAAAAGGCCATTTGCTGAAAGAACAACGGCCTCAGACCTCTAATCGCGCTAAAAAGATACATTTTCCATTTAAATAAAAACAAACTGATTAATGAAATTATCATCTACTAATTCAGCAATCGTTAATTCTTAACTTACAGATATAAACTCTAAGTATGGGCCATTTGATGGTCCCAAAAGCTGTAATTAAGCCAAAACTGTACAAAAATATATACATTTTGCATTAAAGATAAAAAAAACAACTTGCGCACTTTAAGTGGCATAAATATAGCTTCACCTGATTCGAATTCTGTAAAAATAATAACCGCTGTATTTATTTTATATTGAGCAGAAATGGCTGAACTTTCCAAACGCTGATGTTAGAAGTATTTATCTAGCTGCAGATGAAATCTTTGCTACAAATGATCAAGCGAATGCTAAAGGAATAATATGTTGTTATTGAAAAGAATTTAATTATTTGTTTATTTGCATCTTTTAACATATTTCTAAAATGGCAAATCTGCAGAATGTGGCAATTGTTTATTGTTAATTGCAACCCTAGAAAGAATCTAAAGCGATGATGATTCTGGGAACATCTCAGCATCTCACCGCTGGACTCTTTAAGGATGTCTTCGAGACGTTGGGTCATTCCACGTTCGTCTCCGTCTTCCTCCTCACTGCTTTCCACCCGCCGTCGGATGACCTCCTTGATCCGTAGCAGGGCTCCCAAGAGGTTTTCTGAAACATGGAAAATCAAGCTCCAAAGCTGAGCAAAGGTCAAATTTTGAAGACGAGTTTCTTAGGGTGTTTTCACTCCTGATCGTCTGGTGGAGTCGGTTGGATTAGGGAGCAGGTGGTGCAGCTCACTGATACACTGCACAGTGTCAAACATTTCAAACCAAGTGAAGAACCTGTTCATCTCTTCACCTGGTGGTGGCGCTGCACTTAGAACTACTGAAGGAAATGACACAAAAACCCCAGAAGAAGACATGAGCAAAACTTCAGAAATGCAGTCAGTAGGGTTTCTCTTTTTGACAGTGGTAAAAACTTCGATCACGTTTCGATTTCAGTGAACTGTGGCGCTGTTTGAATGCATATGTGAATACCAGGTAGATTGCTCCAAAAGCAGGAAACGGACTGTGCCGCAGGGCATTCTGGGTAAATACAACCAAAACAAACGTAAGAGTCTCGCGCTAGCAGGAGGAATGGCTTGTGATTTTTTACCAAAGCCAAAAGAGAAATCCTACAACTGCTAAAATCTGACAGCATTTCATTTACGTTTGTGAAGAAGGATGTTTTGCTCAGTGACATCTTCTGAGGTTTCTATGCCGTTTTGTTCGCTGGTTCTTGGTGCAGCGCCACCACAGGCAGGGAGGTGAACAGGTTTTTTAATGAGCTTGAATCGTTTGACACAGTGTAGTGTGAACCCGAACCGCTCCAGCTGAAAATGTAACAAATGTTGCAATTTTTATCACCAACTGAACGAAGTATACCGGACTATAAAGCGTGAAAAAACTTTTTATCAGAAACTTTCTCACATGAAATTCACATGAAACCTGAAATCTTTATGAATTAATTATTCTGTCCAGAATCCCAAGCACAGATCACCAGCTCTTCCAACTCTTTTCCACTTCAAGCTCACCAAGAAACCTGCAGAAACTCCAGTCTCGCATGGAAGACGCACAGAAAGCTGACAGCAGGTATTTGAAATAAAACGGATCCATTTTTTGACCAATCTTCGGGTCGTTTTGTGAGACGGATGGGGGGCAGAATGACCCGGATCTGACTTCAGATGCCAGAGCAGATTACAGCAGAAGAGTTATTCTGTTGTGGAAGATCCTGGATTGGGAAATGCTGGCAGCTTTCTGGAAATCTCGGATAAAGGTCAATTTCAAAACTGCAACCAACGAAACTATTTGAACAGCGTAATGACTCATTTTCAGTCTTGAGTCCTTTCTGTGACCATTGGTCTCTCTGTCTAATAGACTGAATATATCTTTTCTAAAAGTTATCATATTTTACAAAACATTTTTAATACTTTAGAAAAAAAATAGATTTTTTGTGAAACTGTTTTTACCTCATATTTTATTAGCTCATTTAAAGGTAATCAAATTTCTTAGATTTTACTATTTCTGTTGTTTTTGTTTTACTTTGTTTTATCAAGTGAGATGACCTCTATAAAATAAAAATTAATACAAATTTCAGTGCAATCAACATTTCTCTTGTGTAAAAATTTTATGTTTTTGTGTTTTTTATTATGCATTACTATGCATATTTATTGGTCAACAATCCTATTTTTTTAAACTTCACTGTCTTTTTTCAAAAATGTTTTTATGAGCTTGAGCAACACCACAGAAACAGAAAATCTTAAGTACTTTTGTCTAGTTTCTAGTGGAAATATATTAGTACCCTTTAAATAAGACAAACTTAACATACAAGTAACTTTTCATCAACATATAGGAATTTGTTTTAAAAATCTAAAATATTAGTTTCACTGTCAGATCATATAAGAAAACATTTTCCCTGCACTGTAAGTGAAAAATCTGTAAGTGAAATTTTAGTTTTTTAACAATATTCAAGAATTATTTATTTAAAACAAGCTCCTCTGTCTCTGAAAACTTACTTGTATGTAAGTCTTGACTTATTATACTGTATAAGGTTTTTGCAGTAGAAACAAGACAAAAAACCTTCGTAAGATTTTGTGTTTTTAATAATTTGGCAGTCGTTTTTACATAATGTTGTTCTGCTCTAAATGGGTCGGATGTACCAGAATGTATTGATAAAACCTGTTCACAAACTGTTAAAATATCACTGAATTCTTAAAACTAAATAATATTATTGAGCATTTTTTTCAGGATTTTGTGATTCTTTTTGTAATTTTTGTAATAAAAATCAAAGTGTTTGTGGTACTAGTTTGGAAATATTTGCCATATTTGCGCTTATTTATAATGATGAATGCGACTTTTTATAACTTGCTGTGTAGATTATGGTCTATAATCTGATATCAATTAAGAGTGAGGCATACATAATCTGCACTAAACTCCAAATTATGTATTAGCTCAAAAAACGTGGGGGGATTTGTTGATTTTGTGAGAATTTCCACAATAATTCTCAAGAAACTGGAGAGACCGACTTATATAATTTGGCAGTAAACAGATAAAAACTGAACTGATTAGTTTGAAAACAATATTTAAGCACACGTAGTGTTTAGTCTAGAATCTAGAGGGCCACATAAAAAGCTATGGTGGGCCGGATTTGGCCCACGGGCCTCGAGTTTGACACACGTGCTGTAGAGCAACAAGGCAGTGTAGAAAGATGCTGACATATGTCTGCATCGCAGGAAGAAAGATGTAACAGGAGTGCAGCTACTGACATCTGGCTGCTCCACAAATCACATTTAGAAACTACATCTAATCCCCCTGCAGGGCGGGAAGAGCCTCGCAGCTCCAAACTGGACTCTCTCTAATTAGTCAGCTGAGTGTCTCCCCGTCTGGACAACAAAGGTTCGGCTTTCACTCATGCACCGTTTCTCTGCATCAGCTGCTTTTCTGTGCGTCTGCAAAACCACGGGCTGTGGTTTAACTCTGCCGCTGACGGGGTGAAACATAAGCGCCGCCCGCCTGTGATTCTGACTTCGCCTTCTGTCAGGTCACCTGACCCGAGCGAACATCTTCTGCCAGGCTGCGCTTTTTCCACATGGATGGGATAAAATTTCTGTAACCTGTTTGTCTTTGCTGGAAAGTTTAAGTATTTATGACACTGAATCACACAGTGGATTTGTAAGTTTCCAGGTACTGATGTGTTTTCGTGTTAAGTCTGCAGAGATGCAGAAGAGGAACATCCAGACCAAAACCACCGGGCTGAGAAACGGTTTCTTCCCTTCAGCCGTCAGACTGCTGAACTCAAGCTGAAACTAATTCAGCATAATCTCATAAATTATTTACACAGTTTTAATATACACCTCTATATATCACATAAATTATTTTATTATTTATTTTTATTTTTTATTTGTGTGGTCGATGTCTTAATATTGGACCTGTGTTCGAATTTTGTACAACAAACAAAGTTGCACTGCAAAAACTGAAATCTTAATTAGCTAAAAAATCTTAAATTAAGTTGATTTTTTTTTTGGTAAGATATATTTTTTTTTATTTTAAGTTACAATTTTTTTTTCTTATTTTAAGAATAACATGCCATGTTTTTCTGCTTTTTTTCTTGTTTGTGAAAGATTACTTTTTGCAGTGTGGTGTGGCAATAAAAAAATCCTTGAATCCTTGATGAAATATAGATAATGCACTGCCGAAACATCACCAAGCATTTTTGGCTTAGTTTCTAGTGCAAATATCTTGGTACACTTAAAATAAGACAAAACCAACTCACAAGTAACGTTTAGTAAGATTGTTTTAAATCAATAAGGAATTGATTTAAAAGCTACTAGTTTTCCACTGGCAGAACATTTTATGCATAAATATTGCTTTAAGTTGATTAAAAATTTGATGAATCACTATGCCTAAATTTGTATGTTTGAAATATAAATTCAAACATTGTTGTTTGAATTTAGTTTGAATTTAGTCAACTTAGTCAAGTTGTTGTTTCTGCAGTAAAGGTGAAAGTTCCTCCTTCTATCGAACTGTAAACCAATTAAAATGCAGGTCTAACAGGGTTTTATTTTATCTTTTTATCTGATTTTTTTTGTAGCAGACAGCAGGTAACGTTGTCTCCCTGTACTCAAAATCAACTCAGGGAAACTTACTCCTCTACACATGCATACAAGTAGCAGCAAACTTGTTCTGGGGATAGCTGACTGATAAGATATATTTTATTTTCCAGTTCTAGGGACGCCCTAGAACTGGTTCCGCCCTGGGCAACTGCCACGTTCACGTTCTCAAAAAATGTTTTATTGTCTGAAGATTCTCAGATTTCCAGGTTTTTATGACCCCCTCACTTCTGAAACGACGGTTTTGGCCCTGCCGGAGAACAAAAGGAAGCAAAGTAGTATGTGAGGTTCAGCTATGTTTGTTTAGGCCTTTTACCAAAAATACAAACTATTTCATGAAGCCGAAACTAAAGCAAAGAAACGCTGGACAAAGATCAGGAATGAGTGGAATGCTGAAAAATTAGAGGAAGAAGAAACCTAAGGAAGTGAGAAAGTGGTTTAAAAAAAAGTCTCAACCAAACGAGCAAAAGAGGAGCAGGAGGAGGACTGAGGCGGGAAACTTGGCAGAGGAGAGGTGTTGATTAGCAGGAAGGAGGTGAAGTCACACTTCTCAGGTTTTTCCTCACTCTGTGTGTTTACATGCTCCATAGCGGCCCTGTTACTATCAGCTTTCTGCTCCGGTTGGACTTTCTAAACCGGGCATTTTTTTAAAGCAGATGGCGTCTCTGCGCCTTTTATTTCATTACTATAGCCGGGCTACCGCTCATCATCTGTTGCATGTCAGAGGACGTCTGTATGCATCCATCGGCATTACTGTAGCCACACACAGAGTGAGGGATTATGGGTATGCACTCAGGAGGCTCTAAAAAGCTAAGAGTCCATATTTATCAGCAGTGATGTTAGAGGAAGGTTGAAGTCTTGCTTCGAATTTCACAGTTGTGCTCAAAATAGTTCAGCGTTGTTAACCGATCACTCAGCGGTTGTGGTGAATTATTTACAATCTGCAATAACAGAACCAGCAGACCCAAAAGTAAGCTGCTGATTCGGCGTCACAGAATCAATAACTGATGGTACGAAGGAAATGTACTTTCCTGTTTGTTCTGCTCTTGAATAAAGAGGCTGCTCTATGCAATGTAAGACTGTGAAACATGTGAAGGTGGTTTAACTAGAAAGTGAAAGTCCACCTGCTGCCTTGAAAAGGCAATTTAAGTCGACAAGAAAATTGTTTTGGTTTTAAATCAGAAATTAATGTTCATGAAGTTGATTTAACAAGAAACAAGTTGTCTAAATATTGTTTTTTTTAAGTTAATCTGAAATTGAGTTTTAACTTAATGCTGCAATTTAAAACAAATAATTATTACACAACATGCAAGAAAAAAATTAAAGAACCACATTTTACTCACAATATCAAGTTAAAATAACTTATTTGACTTTAGAATAATTTAAATTCTGGTTTCAAATTGCATGAACAAAGTTTCTGATCTGATGATGAATTTTATTAAACATCACAATGAATTCGGCTCAGAAACATTTAGTGTGAACAGGACATTATCCTCAAGCTTTAAAATAAACATTTTCCTTAATAAAACACAAGAGTCAGATCAATGTAACGCACTTCCATCTCAGGATACAGAAACAAGCCGCTAAGCATTCTGGGAAATAGTTCCCACTCTTTTTCTTCTTTCAGATTTTTAGTGCTAACCTAAAAACTAGTTTATTAAACTCTTGAAAGTTTGTCAAAATTAACAAAAAGTTAACAGAACTTACTGCTGTAAGTTTATCTTTCACAAACTCACATTTAGGTTCAAAATCTAAAACTTATTCTTATCTCAACATGATGCAGTAGGAACTCCTGTACTTCCTGTATCTGTTCCCTCTGTCTCTCGCTCTTTTTTCAGCCGTTACAGCTGTTTAATCCATTGTTTACATGCCATAATGTGGTTTTCTAAGCCACCTTTAAATGCAACATAAGCTCTAAGATTAGGTGTGTGTTAGAATCAGTAGCAAACCACAGAAAGGTAAAAAAAAAAAAAACTGCACAGTTTTTCCCCCAGTCTAACCAACCGGCCCTTTGAGGACATTCATGATCTTGATTTATTTGTTTGTTTGTGTTTTTAAGGATCTCCATTCGTCTGTACCGTAGTAATTTTCCCGGGGTTCACATCAACATCACTATAAGAATCCTTTACAAACATTCCTAAAAAGACATGAAGGTTAAAATTAAATTGAAATTGAATTAAACATAAAATTTAAACCAACTGGTTTAATAACTTACAAACATTACAAAAAATCATATTTTCAACAATATTAGAACTTAAAATTTACTGAAAGTTATGACCCAAAATGGAAAAGGTTTGACTAAATCCCTAAAGGTTCCAGTTTGTTTTTTGTTTTTTTAAATATGCATTTTAAAAAAAACAACAGCCTACTATATACTTTCTGCAGAGGAAGAATCAATAGGATAAAGTTTTCTTCATGTTTTATTTAGAACAGTGCCTGCAGTGTTTCTGCTGGGTTTATGTGTGGAGTTTTATGCTTTACTCGCCACTATTTTGAACACAAATATAGATTTTTAAGACGTTTTAAAGGTTCCTTTAGGCTCAGCAGAATACATCAGCATTAAAGTGGCCACTTTGCTCACCGTACTCCTGGTTGAGACCCCACAGCTTGATCTTGTTGGCTTCATGCTGGGCCTTCTTCTTCAGCCGGCAGGCCCTGAAACCCAGCAAAATAAGACCGTCACCCACTGGAACCGCTAACTGCGCAACAGGCTTTCCTTTCATCGCATGATCCCATTACTGAGCAGCTGGTGGGATTTAGCAGAAGAAGCAAACTAAACAATGAGGTGCTCCTTAACCCTGCCTTGTTCTTCTGACTCGCCGTCCTCAGGAGGGGATATCGGAGCGTTTGGAGATGAGACTAAAACAAACATTTCACAAAGCAGATTGAACAGCCTCATGGGGATGATTCTCCTCAGAACGCGGAGCGTTTCCTCCCGTCTTGCAGCCATGACTCAGTTAAATCAACCTGCAGATCAGAACTGCTGATAGCTCAGGATTCCTGGAGCTTTAATATTTATACGTCTGTATTTACAGAGAGGAAGTTTATATGAACTCCCTGAACAAATCTAACAATAGAAATTAAATTAAATATTTTATTTTTTTTACATATTTGTTAAAACTGTCACTGTGTCGTGTCGGTACGGTACAGATGATCTGTGGAAAGATGGAGATCCTCCGCCTTCTCCTAGTGCCAACAGCCAATCAGAGCCAGGAGGCGGGTCTTAGATGAGGCGACAAAATAAAAAATGTAAAATCATCATGACTCGATCAGCAATCGCAACTCAATCAGCATTAACAGCCAATATGTTGCTCTTCATGTTATTTTCAAGTCCTGCTTGTCACATTTTACAACTTTACTCAAATTCTTTTTGGCCCCGACCCCAACGTTGAGAACCCCTGTTTTAAGCAATGACAATACACAATTTGGCCACTGAAAGGAGTGAGTATGCTAAGGGTTGTAGTGAATATTTTCCTGAGAACTAAGTGAATGCATCAAGCATTTTTTTACTTTGAAGTAACTGGGAAGGAGCACCAGAGGGAAGGACTGCAAGCGGCCAGGATTATGTTGCTCTGACCCTTGACCTCACATCAGACAGCCACAATATAAAGTCACAAAAAGACAAGATTTACCCTCTGACATATTAAAGGAAAAGAGAAAGAAGTTTTTAACAAAAACACTTTCTGTTTTAAGACAGTAAAAGACAAGCCTAAAATCTCTATCCTCTTCATTATTACCGTCCCAAATTCTGAATTTGCCCCTCCCTTACTGCAGAAATGAACTTCCCATGACCCGGCTGTCTCTTCTTGTCTGTAACTCTGGGCTTAGTTTATTTCCTTTCATTCTTCATCTCTCCATCGTTTCTTCTTCCCCCGTCATTTTTCATGATGATATTAACATCTGGCTTGTTTAAATCTCAACATATTTAGGCTTCAGAAGAAATATGAGTGACAGCTTTTCCATTTCTGTAGGAAAAGCAACATTTTAAGTAACTTTGAACAGAAAAAAACTGCATTAACAAGCCTAAAGAGGGTTGGACACTTTTATCAACAGTAAAAGTTACTCAGTCGGTGAGTCGACTTTTTACCAAATACTTTTTGACTCTTACTTACGTAATTTATTTTTACTTTACTTAAGCAAATATATGTTGAAGTAGAGCTACTCCTGCTTGAGTACAATTATCAATCATTTAATATTTAAAAATTACATAATCACACAAATCAAAATATAACGCTTAGTGAAACTTTTGGTGTTTAAGGGCAAAAATAACAATAATTCATATACCGTATTTTCTGGACTATAAGTCCCACCAGCCATAAAATGCATAATAAAGCAGGAAAATACATAAATATATTGCACCGCAGTATAAGTCGCATTTTGGGGGTAAATTTATTTGATAAAATGCAACACCAAGAACAGACATGTCATCTTGAAAGGCAATAAAAATAGAATAGAGGCAACAACAGGCTGAATAATTGTACGGTATGCTAACGCTACATAAACAACGAACTGAGAATGTGCCTGGTATGTTAGCATAACATATTAAGAGTTATTCAGATAACTATAGCATAAATAACATGCTAACAAGTTTACC
>CAEGAD010032310.1:0-29257 GCA_903067055.1 Poeciliopsis paucimaculata | reverse complement strand
ATATATATATATATAATTTCATTATGCTTGGCTGACTACATTTTGTCATTCTCAATTAGCACCAATTCAAAGCACTTCATCACCATCTCCCTTCTGTGAATCATTGGTGCCATAAAAGGCTAAGGATAGTGGTTCATCAAAACATGCCCTCTTTCATGGGTACAACAATACTTGTCCAGCATTTCAAGGGTTCTGAGTGCATAAAATGCTTCCTCTTATCGTCACATGCTTGTGGTTAATATAGGAGTATGACGGAGGAAAATAAAATAAAAAAAAAGAAGCTGATCAGTGTTACACAGGCCAAAAGTGTTTCGCATCAAAAACTGTGAACCAATTTGTTGGCTGAGAAAAGGGATAAGAAGAATGCTGCTAATTTTTTGAAGACTGCCATTTTAAACTGCACAACAAGGTGCCTTTGACATTTGCTCCAAAGATAATGCCTAAACTTTTGCTGCACAGTGTGACAATGACAAATACATATTTCTCTCTTGTATATGACCTTTTGTTTGATCAGACTTCTCTAAACCCCTTTCACATGATGTATCTAATAATGATATCTAGTCTGTTGTCTGTAGCTAAATTGAATTACCCAGCATGCACTTCTTCTTAGGACTTACTATTCTTTTTGTGTAATCTGAAATACTGCATAATCTGATGACAATTCTTGACATTATCAACCCTGAAATTGTTCTTGCATCTGGGGAGTTTATGGGTGGATTTTGTGATTAACCATTTTTATGTACTGGGGCTTTATGTGCTATTTAAAAAAACTAGAGGTGGTTTTAGTTGTTCAGATATTGCTAGGCCTAATCTATTTTATAATAGTTTCTAAAATCTAAAATCTTTATCATGTGGATAAAGAGAGATCAGTGATTCTAACCCAAATATCACTTATTCAGCAATCCCAATTTAATTATTCTTTTCAAGTCACTCTTTGTAGCCTTAAAATTAGATACCGCTTTAGTAATTAACCAAACCTCATACGCTACATCAAACCCGTAACCAAATTATTTTTAACTGAGACTATCCAGGCCTGAATATGTGTTGTTTTACCCAGCAGGTTTGGGAGTTTCTACTAATAACAATTTAGTCTACATGCTTATACCTGCTTGGGAAAGAAGAAAACTCAACATAATTTCCGTTAACTTAATAAGAAATTTTGTATGGAAAAAAAATAAAATAAAATCATATTATTTTTTTTCTCTGGTCTATGTTCTATGAACTGTAAAGTCTGCTTCTGCAATGAACCTCCAATACTGTACGTAGTAATATTTTTGAAATGGCATTTCCAAATAAAAAACAGATGTTACAAACATGCATGCAGCATGAGACGCAGTCCAACAGTAATTTACAATATCAAGAAACAACAAAAAAAGTTAGAAACAGAAAGGTTAAAAAAAATATCCAGTCACAAATGAATGGTTTATATAAAAAAAAATAAAACCAGTGCTTGTTTTATGATTACAATTTTTGAAGACATTGCCTAAATTGAATGTGCATGAGAAAAACATAATCAGCATTCTTAGTATAAACATCTGAAACTGATTTTACTCACCAGTGAATTTTGAATCACAGTTCAGAGCAATCTCACCGTGTCCTGCCTTTCTTGCCCCCAAACTTTATATAATAGGAATAGGGAATGAGGGATTGTGAGATTTAAAAAAAAGGTAGCAGGCCTATTTGGAAAGGAACTTTTCAAAAGTAATAACTCCATGGACATGTATCCAGTAGATTGGGTGCAGAGCTGTGAAGACCATAAGATGTTCCTGAAAAGTATCAAGGAGATTCATTTAATGCGCTGAAGGCTTTTTGAGTCCACTGCTGGTACTAATGCTTGACATGTGCAGAGATAGGCACCAATTGTAATTCAGGCCATGCTCTCCACTTGCATGAATATTCCTTCAAATTAAGCCAGAGGAAATCGTTTGAGTATCTGAAGGAAAAAAGAAAACTGAAGGGTACAAGGCAAAGCTGGAAAAACCAAGATAGTATTCCAGAAATTATATTGGTGGTGGTATTGGAGAGGTCTGTTGCTTCCAATCTTTATCCCCTGATCCTCTTTTTGGCATCCAACTTGTCTCCAGCAGTGGTGGGGGGCATAGAGTGATAGAGCAGTGTTGAGTACTGCTGCTGCTGCTGCTGCTGCTGCGTTCTTTCTCCTACCAGCAGTCTGTGCTCCAATAAATGCCTGGTCTGTCACAGTTCTCTGCTGCAATGCATTAGATTCATCCTTCCCCTCATGCACTCTCTCTCTCATGCTTGCCTCCTCCCTTCTTGCTCACTCTTATTTGTGCACTTGAGCTCAATCACACGTGAGAAGACACAGAGGGAGAATAGAATACAAATAAGCTTTCTTAACGAACTAGTTGTTCTTGGATTTGATGTATTTTGAGAAGTCAGAGTGAAGGAGAAACTGGTTTGAGTTTATGTGGTCTATGAGTCACTCCCTGGCTTGACTGAGAGGGAAGACTAAGTCACTGCGCATTGGTATCAGTGTACACCTTTTCTTATGGGAAACAAATCATTTTAAATAACTACCAGTAGTTTAAACAATAGCAGCCAAAAGAAAAATAAATAATTAATGAGCTGATATATATATATTTTTAAAATTCCAGATAACTGGAGCCTCATAATGGTCATATTTACCAATACACTTGCAAAAAAAGGTTTGAAAATCATCCTTTTTTATTTATTTTTTTTCTGCTGGTTCACGAAAAATTTTTCCCAAGTGCAAAGAGTCAGGATTCACTTGAGAGCACTCCACTAATGAAATTAGCCTGAGTTAATTTACCATAATATTAATTTTCATTAGCTGCAACTCTGCCTATCTTACTGCAATATGTAAAACACTATTTCATGGAAGTGGCCGTTAGTAAGAAATGTCATCACACATCCTTTAGAAACCCAGAATAATAAATGAGTTTTTTTTATTTTATTTTATTTTTTTTTTACATTACTGCATTACATTATTTTTATTGTAGTATTAAATTGTTGTTATGCAGTTTTATTATCTGTTTAATGTTGTTAATCTAGTATTAAGAATGCTTATGAGCAGGGTTGCAGCCAGAAATTTCGGGCCCCACTATTTGAGAGGTAAACTAGTCTCTATATTGACTAGTTCCGTGTTTGGCTGGTTAGCTTAGTTGCTAGAGATGGAAATTTTGACTCTTTTTAGAGAGCTGGCATTTGTGGCTCAGCTGCAAAAAAGAGCCAGCTCTTTAGTTTCCCAAGCAGCTCTTAGTTTAGTATCATCTGCAGCCCCATATATTAGCATAACTTAGCAAGTAGTTCCCCATATGAGAAGCCTTGCACTTGATTAATTTTATGTATTAGCTATGTTACAAAATAACACATTCTTACTTTTTGTGTAATATTTTAATCAAAATTTTAATTAACAAAAACAAATGAACTAAATACTGCAAGCAAATATACTCAACAGACCCATAATAATAACAATAGTAATATATAATTTTATAATATTTATAATCTTCAGCCAGATGTTGCTTCTTTTATATGTGGCCATTATATTTATGGGTTTTGCAACACACTCTCCTCTTCACCTCTTCACCCCTGCCTATTAATTCTAACCCGACTATCATGTCTTTCCCCCGCATAATGGTAGGGCTCCATATCCTCACACGTGATTGGCGACAATGCTGCTAATCATGCTAATCGAAATAAAGTTCTGCTGTGTGCAGATAGCGCTTCCATCAAGAGTGAGAATTAAGCAGCAAAAAGGGGGAGCTAGCTCCCTCCCTCTCTCTTTCTACCTTTTGTGCAGTGCACTGCTCTTTGGGCTGTGGTGTTTGTAGCCCATCCGGTGTGATGCAGACCAGTTCTCTGTGAAGAGCATTTCCCGTCGTTCACTTGAAAGAACCGGCTCTAAGAGCCGAAACGTTCGCAATGACCCACCACTACTAGTTACTACTTCAACAAGTTAGCACAACACTCTGCTATCAAAGGCAACAGGTCATTTTATTACATTAGTAGCCTATCTCTGTACCTCTGTCTCTGTCACATTTTTGGTCTTCCTCTTTTCTCTTCTTTGAGGTCTAGACAATTACAAAACTCACCCTCTCATTCCAACATGACAACAGGACTGAGAAGTGGTGGAGAGGCGCTCAGGTAGTAGGAATCAACAATCTAACAGAGAAGGAGTAAGAGCTAAGCAAAGAATCATTGCTATTTAATATAGTTTTTTATATTCTTTGCTATGCAGCTTATGAAGCCCCCCCAGGGGACATGGAGGATTTTTTTTTTTCTTTTGTGTTACCAAAAGTATTACATTCCCTTGCAATACTTTTGCGTTCAATTCCAATGCTTTTACGTTGCAGAATATTATTTGGTCTGATGAAACCAAAGATGAGCCAAAAGACAAGCTCAACACAAAATACCCAGAGTGAAACATGATTTTATCTGGGTGTATCTTTCCTGAGATAGGAGTAGTTTATTTTCCTTTCTTTCTTATTGGTGGATGTACAGGATACGGAAATTTACAGTTTCAAATACCAGTAAGTTTTTAACCAAAACCTTTGGCTGCTTGCTGAAAAGAGATTTTTTTCTACTATCACTGTAAATCCAAGCATATGTCCAAATGACCAAAAATAATGACTTGATATAAACAGAGATAATTTTTTTGAAAGTTTAGTCAAAGTCTAGAACTCAATCTGCAGGACTCACCTGCGGAAGGTGAGTCTTTGAAATTTAGCAAAAATTGAGTAATTGAAATTTAGCAAAAATTATACATTGTGTTTTTCAAGCTACATGCCACAAATAAATTTAAAAACTGATGTGCATTTTCAGTCAACCTGTATGTCATTTGACTAGATTGTCAGTATTTTTGCACTTGGCTTCTGGCAAACTATAATATAGAGAACCTTATAACAATTATTCTCTTCTTGGTACTCATAATTGTCAGATTTATGAAAGGCAAATTTAATAGCTGTTTTTGTCAAATGATTTTTCTACCACAGCTGTAGATTTCTACAGCCTCCCACCGTCAGAGTAACCATTTCAGCTTCTTCCCTAATTAATACTTTGCTTGCCTGAGATATCAGTTTAGGTAGACACCAACCCGTACTTGGTTTGCGGTTGTGCCATTATTTTCTCTTTTTGGTTAGAATTTATGAGTGCTTTGTGGGATATCTAAATGTGTAGATTGTGTTATAACCCATCATGGCTTTAAGCTTCTCCGCAACTTATTTCTGACTTTTCCTGGTCTATAAAAGTGATTTAGGAAAAAGGAGGCAAATAATAAATGCAGGTTGGATTTTCATTTGTAAAAATGAAATTGAAAATAACACTTCTCATTTTGCTACGTCATGGTTCTGCTCTATTTTGTGTTGGTCCATCAAACTTTGCAGCAAAGTGGTTGGACTTGACACTTTGTATTCTGTGGTACTAATAATCTTAATATTATTTGTTTTCCTGGTGGAAAGATACAATTCTTTTACTCTTCCTGGAAGTATTTTTTATTTTTTTGGTCTATTTTTGTTTAATTTCAATATAATAGCAACGTTTAAGCACATTTTATCAGCCTCAGGCGATGTCATTGTGCTTTTGTAGAACTAGTTCTCTTTAACTGTTAAAAGCAGAACAAGCTAATGTAACAGAAACAGTATAATGCCACCATGGTAGGCTAACAAGTTCAAAAGTATTTCATTTTACAGGTATGATTACCTCTATTAAGTCTACTTTCAGTGATTGTTTTTGTCAATAAGCATAGTGCAGTAGAATCCCTGTAGAATTTTGAAATTAATCTATTTTAAAATGTGTTTGTATCATAATAGTGTCTCATACTGTTTTCTTACATCAGATAACATAACTACACAACATAATCTAATTCTGGCGATTCTACCTGCAATAATTTGTTTACCAAATTGAATCTGCAGTCTGGATCCCAACACACTTGGGGCTTTCCAATGTGTCAATCACCAGCAATGGGTTTAGGACTAAGATCTTTTGTCCCACTCTGGAGTCCAAATACAAAAACACATTCAATGAGGTTAGATTATGTATCCTAACATAAAATGTCTGACTGTCTATCACAATTAAACCAAATAGGCTTCATGAATTTGAGTAAACCCCCCAGGCATATTATCAATGTTTGCTTTGGAGCAGCATCTGGAGACTCAAAAGCAACATTGGTCTTTGGAGAACCAAGCCAAATATAGTACACGAGTCATTCTCAGTAAACAGTTAATGCTCACAAATAGAAGAAAAAGATAGACTGGTATAAATGGAATAGTTGCACATGTTGGTGCACACTAGTTTAAGAGTTGCATTATGATTGTGGTAAACATCTCTAAATTGACTAAATTTTATGATTTAATTAATCACTGCTAAAACTCAAAAATGTAAACAATAAGTAACTTTTGTCTGGCAACATAAAGAGCATCTTTTGTAGGAAAAAAAATATATGTTTAGATGCAATAGTTTAAAGAATATGATTGATTCTTCCTTAACTGTTCATTTATGACCATGTCTGATAAACTAAGTTCTGCTGCCTTAAAAATATTTTCCAAAGAATAGAAAATACTTTTTATGTCCTATTTCCAATTACTTTTACTATTTAAAATTAATATTTTTGCAATTTGTGATGTTTTAGTACAATGAAAATAAATAAATAAATAAATAAAAAATATTCAGATTAAAATTTTTGTCCTGGGTATATGTGACTTTATAATCAGTGAAAGAAGTCAAAACTTTAAGAGTCTACTCAGTTTTAACAAATATGTGTAAAAACATTTTTTTTCATCCTTTAACTTTTTCTATACATAGTTTTTCATATCTCACTAGACTCTTTACCCATGATTAAGCGATCACTTAAACATCCACCTGTGTTTTTCTGAATAAAAGCACTTTCCAACACCAGCACAGGTGCAAAATTGTCAGAATTTTCATGCTTAATAAATTCAGCAAGTTAAGACAAGACATTGGGAACACGACTATTTTTGCCATCATCGCTGGTCTT
Organism: Poeciliopsis paucimaculata; assembly: GCA_903067055.1. Classification (NCBI taxonomy): domain Eukaryota; kingdom Metazoa; phylum Chordata; class Actinopteri; order Cyprinodontiformes; family Poeciliidae; genus Poeciliopsis; species Poeciliopsis paucimaculata. The sequence continues at coordinate 22,284 of CAEGAD010032310.1, read as the reverse complement.
TGCTTGTGCCTTTCTGATTATAATTGAGAAGTCAGAATTAATGTTTTGAGTCTTGCCTTCTCTCTGGATGCTGCCCTTTTGCAACTGTCAAACAGTGGAGCCCATGTAAACCAAACCTGGACTTTTTCTTTGGCCCAGTTGCTATATGATGAGGGAAATTTTTACTATCAAATTTCTCTCCATCCGGTGTGAACCACCTGAGTACAGTCACTCATGTGCAGAGTTCTTCTCCTTGCTGTACAAGCTCCTGAGGATCATCTTGCTCACAGGTCTCACCTGAATTTTTCCCTTTCTGTCTGGAAAGTTGGTCAGTCGTGACTGGAACAAGGTTGTGGAAACTTGTTTCATTGGTTACTTGCTCATCTCTCTCTGCTTCCAAAAACTGCACAGAGTTTCTGCAATCCAGTATTGTCTTTTTGCATCACTAGTTAAAAAAAAAAAAAAAATAGAATATAAAAATATTAATGCAAAAATTACAAGCCCAAACCATTTTACCTTTATTATAGCATGAAGCTTGACACCTTGACGTGACCTGCATGAAGATGACTAGACTCCATTCCCATGTATTAATCAGTAACTGTGTCTTGCCATTGATAGTGAGTGCACATAGTAAAATGGCGATTTCATTTGGGATTTGCCAAAGAGGCCTGTCTTTCAAATGGCATGTGATGATAACCTCGTCTTCTGCTTGGAGATTAACAACTAGGCAGGCTGCATGGCTCTGTATGCTCTTGAGCCCTGATCCAAGTTAGAGAGGTTTGGAGGTCAGAATTTATCTAAACAGCAGATGGTTTGTTTGGTCTCAATGGGAGTGTTCTAAAACTTCAATGAATACACAAATGAAAGTATACTTAGCTGTAATAGAAACTGGTTGTGGAAAAAAGTGGCTGAAATATTGAGTTCACGACGTCCATATATTGACTAGAAAATTGAAGAAATGTTTCAGTCTAATCACTACAATACACAGGAACAAGGGAGTGTATCTGATCTCTAGTAAACAGCAGCACCCCTAATTTGTGAACAAATGCCATAAACAGCCAGACAGTACACAGAATGCAGCCTACCTTGAAAGTGCACAGCTTCCAATATCAATTGACATTGAATGCAATTTGACCCTTCTGCTCAAACAACCCAGTAAATAAAAATATTTTACACTTTCATAAAACTGATTAGAAGTATAGCTTTGGCTATCCAAATGGGAATGTTAGGCTGCACCTGTCACATTGCAGTGTTGTGGCAGCTGAATCATACCATTAAGTAGAAGTTTAAAGGTACAGCTTAGTAGTAAAATGATTTGCTCCTTTGAGCTGCATCTTTCCTATGTCTGAAGGTTATACAATTAAAAGTGGAATGACTATGCATCAACAGGTTATGGTATAGTTTAAGAATAATAAATGTAATCAAGGCAAAGTTTAGATATATAAAACACTAATTATGCACATAGTGTTATGGCTCCTGTGCTGAAGAAATAGTACTAAATCAATATGCTATAATGAGGCTGATTAGGTTGATCATGTGCTAACCCTACTAAGGCTAAGACTTTAAACTCTGATTGGTTATTCCTGTCTGAAAACCAGTTCAAAAGAACATTACTGAATGCATTATTTAGTTGTTACCAGTAAGATCAAGCATAATTACAATATCTTATTTTTCAGGCTAAAAATTGACCAAATGACAGCGTTGACTTGAAAGGACAAAACATGCAGTGCTGAAGTGGAGGCTCTCTTTTACCATAGCGCTTAAGTTAGATGCGTAGTAGACATATTGAACTGACCTGTGTGAAGTTGCTGGATGGATGAATGGATGCTGCCTACTGAGGTGTGGACGTCAAATAACTTTACTGATGTATTAGGATGACAAATGGAGTCTGGAACATGACTGAGAAATGTTGATTGTTTACTGTAGGAGCGTTTTTATTTTGATAACTTTTAAGGACGCAAGGATTTGGGGAAGAGGATGGCAGGTATTTCCCATTTAAATTAAAAACATATGAAAAATATCACAAATATATTTTTGTTGTACAGCAGTGAGTATTTTGATATATGGAAATGTTGCACAAAGGCAACTATTTTTTTTTTTTTTTTTTTTAGTTTTGAATAACTCTGTAGAAGCAGTTTCTGTCAGTAGTTTATTCTCTTTAATCATAATGAATCTAAAAAGATATTTACTTCAGCTGCTCTTTTTCTTAAGACATAATTCATAAGTCATCCTCGGGCAACATCTATGGTCTAACAAAGATTACAGAAAAAATAGCTGTAGACAAATGAGAAGGTCAAGGTTAAGCTTGCAGGTCTGTCATTGGGCTAATTGCCTACGTTTTTTTTTTTTCTGATGACATTTCAAAGGACAAATAATGAGAACATTGTAAAAGTTGTAGTTGCTACCTTATGGGGAACAGGATCCTAACCTCAACCTGCAAAATGACACTTTGTCTGAACCAAGAATCGAGCCTTTAAGCCTCCAATTTACAGCACTTTTTATGAAGCTTTACCTGTCTTGTAAAAATGTCCCTTTAGAGACACCAGCCTCCTTCAGCGAAACTAGCAAACTGCTCAGTCTCTGCCTAACAAATCTTACTGAAACCACTGATCGCAGTGGGATCAGGTGATAGGAGGGCATGCAGCCCAACCGAGGAGGAAAGCCTCAGTGGCTATTGAAAATCCTATTGGGAGCCAAGGACAGATATTGCAGAAACAAAAAATAACAGGATTGCAAGACACCTCTGTGTAGAAAACATGAGAAGTACAGCACCCTTGCAAACGACTGGAGAAAGAGGGCTGGCAGCATGCAGATGTCATATTCCTCAAAAAAGAAGAAAAATCTGCTTCTTCTACTTGATCGTTGTTGCTTTTAACATGTACGGAGATATTTTTACGAAGAGCAGATAGGATAAAAATTCTGCATTGTAGGTAATCACAAGCCATAAAATTTTAATAAATTCTAAAAAATATTTTATTAAAACACCCACCATCAAAGCGGAATGTTTAATTTTCCTCTGATCACTCAACTTTAAATCTCAAAAAGTAAGCAAGTGACATCTGCAGACTGTTATCCCTCAAGTTACCTAAAGCTTACTTAATCAAAACAACCTCTAATCCTGGTGTAAGACGCAGAAGATCTGCAGAGTATTAAGGCACACCTGCAGTACATAAGCTGATTTCTAATGTATAATGCTGCCAGTGACAAGAGAAACACCTTCTGCAGAAAGAGGGAAAACTGCATTAGCATAAGAACGCTTGCATGTTAACGTTGCCATATGTCTCTTTTCTTGAAATCTAAAGCTACATTCCCCTGAGGTTCCCACACCCAACTGACAGACAGCTTATGAAATGAGCATCATAAACATGTGATAACTTTTACGATTAAACCAGTCTCAAATGGTGTAAATTTGTTGGAAATATGAGACCCAGGCTTGATTTCAACAAAGTGAATATCTAACACTCAAACTACAAAAACATCTAATCCGTAAACTACTAATGTTAATGCTTGTGTCAGGCAAGTTATTCTTTTTTCTAACTTACTTTAATTTTGACAAGCACTGGATCATGTCCTAAATTGTCTGTGCAGTTTCTATGTGCTCTTAATCTTTTTCAGGGTCACAGCAGGCAGTTGCTTATCCCTGCAGTCATTGGGTAAGAGCTTCATTACTGGCATGATACAGGGGTGCTTGTCTATTTACTCTGTGTGTTTCTCCTCTTCTACTTCCTTCTCTTTCTGTGCTGCTGCCTCCTCCAAGGATAGGGCTCTTCCAGAGGGTCAGCATGATCCCCTGCAGTTGGATGTCTCATCAGGACTATAAGAAGACCAGTAAGATGCTCTTGCTTCACCAGTTGTTTTTGTTTGTTTGTTTGTTTTTTGTTTTTTTCCACAAAAAACAAAAACAGCATTTCTAGTCTTTTGCCCAAATTTTTTTTATTTCATTTTCCCAGAACGTCTCTGAAGTGTGGATATTCCTTGCAGCCTCCACCATAACATCAATCTATCAGTGCTCAGGTGACTTTTTTGTTCAAGCCTTGCTAACGTCTCACATTTAAAGCTTACTGTTGTTCACAGAAGCTCACTGCTGGTTCTCCATCACTGATCCACTTATAACCCCTGTATCTGTCTGCCAGTGCTGTCAATTATTGCCTGCAGAACTTTTTTTGGCTTCTGCCTTTCTATTTGAGAAGTACTGTAGCCTTACATTCTGCTATTTATTGCATCTCACATGTCTTTGTGTTTCCATCATGATGGCAACCTACCAGGAAGAAAGTAAGAAACAATCCATTAACAACATTTTACCAAAAACCCTCCTGAGGCATTCTATCCTGTTTCTATCCCTTCTTCCAGTAGTACTTTCACTAAGGCTGACCTCCCACCAACACATTGATTCAAAAACCCTTTTTCCCCATCTGGTTCTTCATTGTATTTGTACATTGGCTTCATAAAAGGATAACCTCATGTACAACAGGGCAAACATGGGGGCAGGATGTCAATCTATTGTAAGGTCAGAGATGGACATAGAGGACCAGCAAAAGTGACTAAAGATAGCCATCATTTTTTTGACAGCCATCATGAGGACAGTTAAGAGTGAATATATACATTTTCTCTGCAGGAAGACAAAATAGTAAGAGAGCACCCATGCATAAATAGCAAGAACAAGTGACAGAGTTGCAGTGCAGCTTAATATAAATCTCCCAAACATCATCAATATCATAGGTGGAGTCATCTAAAAGTCTTATTTAAGTTTTCAGGAATCCCTGATCATTCATGCAGCTTCTTTAACAAAAAAAAAAAAACTTTAGAATTGTGGACTGTGGATGCTCTAATATTAGCACTGGGGCTGTCTGTGTTAGCTGCATCATGTTTTGTGCTGACATGAGCATGTTTTAAAGATAAATTGATCAATGTTGTGCAATGTATTGTCATAGGCAGTATGACAATAAGTAGAATTTTGTTTGACCACTTAAAAAGAGATCTTAATATGTTCAGGACTGAGTCTATGACCTGCATCAACTGTGTTTCATCTGTCTTTGCTTACATTTCCACTAATGAGGCTCCTCCTCTCTGTGATGTAAATGTTAAGCATACATCGATGTAGCCTCCCAGACAGCACAACCATGATATGGAAATATTTTACAATGCTTTATGGAATTAATTGCAATTCCTGATCTCTGCATTTCTATGACAGGCATTCTAGTGTGACAAACCTTTACCTGGATGAAATTGGCTTTGTAATTCACAAATCTAAAAGTCAACTCCAAATTGCAACAATATGATGCAACCTGTTTCTACGTTCACTATATAACACTCAAAATTTTGTTGCCAACAAAATCACAAACTGCCCATCTGCCATCCTTGAAACTTGTTTTTGCAAAGACAATATGCAAAGGCTAAAAAAAACAGATGTGTGTTTAAATTGGGTATAAACTGACAGCTTCCCTTTATAATAGCATCCATTGTGTGGAAAAAAAGGAAAAAAAAAAAAAAAAAAAAAAAAAAACAGGCACGGATGCTCCAAAGTAAAGGTAGTTGGTTCACCTTAAAAGGGTAGTCTGATTCTTTTGAATATTGAACAAGCTCATGAAGAAAGAAAGAGACAAAGAGAAAAAAAAAAAAAAAAAAAAAAAAAAAAAAACTGAGACTGACTTGAGGCACCACAGAAAGGCAGCCCATTCTATTCTATTCTATTCTAGTGTTCCTCCCAGCAGCTCTATGCAGAGTCATATAAGCATAGAAGAGAACTTTCATCTTTATGATACATGATGCTGCCAGCCTTTAACTCACTAAATCATTTCATACCATCACAGACTACTTATAGATCACTTCAAAAACATATTCACAGAAAATGCTAAGAACTGAAAGGGAAAAAAAAAAAAAATGTAATCCAAAAAAATAAAACAAATAAAAAATAATCTGCCATATTCTCACTCTGTTTGAAGGCCAGGGCATAAAAGTGTGTTTATAAAAGAGCTTTACAAATAGTAAGTGATAAAGCCTGTCTAATGTGCATTGATAAATCATGTCAGTCTCAAAGCAGCAACTTAAAAGCCTCTGTCATCTCAGAGTTTTAATCAGGTCTTTGGGATGACTAAAAGCCTCTGGTCGGTCAATCCAAGAGAGCGCATGGTTCAAATGGAGACAGCAGTTCTGACAAATAAAAAATGACAGCACCATTAAAGTACAAAATGATTTAAAATTGATTAGAAATTAAATAAATTTTAATTGATTTAATTTCAATTAAAATTATGTTAAACATCTGTTAAAGATCTGTTCATATTAGCTTTAGGTTTAATGTAATCTTAATTTTACTAACAATCTACTAATTGTTGTGACTTTAACATTCTTTGGGATTCAGCAATAGTGCTTACTAGAAACTAATAGATGGTCTTTGGTGGGAAGGAAAGATGAGGGTGGTGGCAAAGAGGCCTTTGAATACCAAAGACTTGGAGATCGTCATCAAAAATAAACCATCAATGTCGCAGTGAAAACAAGTGAAAATCAATTTTAAGAAATATTAGATTTTTTCTACTGATTGTGAAGCTGGATAGATAGATATAAAAAAAAGAAAATTTACTCCTTGCACTGTATTAGTCAACATCAGATTTGCAGTGTCTAATCTTTGACTATTTTTTGAGTTTGTCAATACTAATTAGTCCCTACAAAAATAAGAGTTGTATAATATTCTTGCAAGAATAGTATAAAAATAAAATTTCTTTCAAGACTGGTTTTAGAGTGGTTGCGTGTAGGTTTTCAAAACAAGAAGAAAATTTTCCATTCTGAAATTCGGTGGTCTGAACAGATGGAAGTGCTTTTGCACTTTTGCTCAACACCCATGAAAAGATGCAGGGTTCAACGAGCATCAAAAATACCATGCGAGCACAGATGGAGAAAACAAAAACAAAAAAAACAACTTACTTTTATGAATAAAAATGGCATTAAGCCAACATTTGCACCCCTGCTGGGTTTGCACCTGCACAGAAATAGAGCCATGTTTGTTCACTGCAATAAAGCTATTGCACATCTTTTGCAAAGCTGAAGTTCATCCATTTTCATCCAAATGTCTTTAAAATATTTTAGTCTTACAATGTACTTGATGGTAGTTATTGAGAACCCCAGTTTTGTTAACAAGATTTGAATACCAAAAGAACCACTTGCATTTTAACTGCATAATTTATCTGGTGTGACATCAGAAATAGATTTAGCAACCTCCACAATTCAATCTAGAGAGACTCACACAGAGAAGAAGCATCCGTTAGAAAGTTTTATTAGACATGAAGTTGTTATGGTGCGCTGACCCCAGCCAGAGACCTGCATGCTGAGGATGACCCCGGGACAAGGATTAGGGTGGTTTTCACCTTGGGGTCCAGAGACTGGCGGTGGAGTGGAGAGAGGAAAGAAGGGGAATCTGGAGGAGTCCGGAAGATGAGGGTGAAGATGGGGAGGAAGTGGGACAAAGGACAGCTGTGAAGCAGGAGAATCCATTGATGATAAGTCTTGCAAGAGAATTTTTGAGTGATAATTGGCTGAGGTGCAGTGACGACCTGTTGGAGACATGGCAATTGGATGATGCAGGTAGGCTGGAGAGAGTCTCCCAGTTTGAATTTAGGCCTAGGCTTCTTTTATTGGCACACATGTTAACAAAAAACAGAAATGCCATAAAGAAAATGTATTTTTATTCCATCAATGCAATCTCATGCCTTAAAAAACAAAATATGTGGAATAATTATGTTAAAGGTTGTTTTTACTACTATTTTAATGGAACAAAAGGTTAAAATATTTCATTCAGATTTTAGATGGTGCTGTTTACTGCCAATGTTTTTGATACCTGATGTGCAACAGCAACATTGTGTCACGAAATAGGCTTTTATTAAAACTACAGAACAATAAATGCATTGTGTCAAAGTGAAATTCTGTTAAGACAGAGGCAATGATTACATAAAAAAAATTAAGAGATCTATCTTTTGCCTAAAGGACTTGTGTGGGAGTCATCAGAGGACTGTTCTCAAGGAAGCATGAATGGGTTTAGCAATAATTTGTGTACAAAACATCCTCATTCATTAAACTAACTGGCATTCAGAGACAACGTTGTCTCCCAGCTGGGGTAGTGCATACATCATGCTTGAGTTCAGAACCTGAAATTAATAAAAGTCTAAACAACAACATAATGAGGAGCATTTACTGTTGCAACAGAGAACATATAAAAAATGTTATTACTTTTGGCTGCCTACATTCTGTAACTAAATGTTGAAAAAGTCAGGGAAAAGAAAAAAAAAAGACATGGAGATTCTGAACGGTGTGCTTTTCCTATTGTGTATGCAAAACACAAATGCAATGTGAAAAATTAAAACACACACTGAAAGAAAATTTGGGTAAATGAATATTCATGCCCTGAATTGGTCTAACAAGCACTCTGATTCTTAAAATGTCTTTTCACAGTGAATACACAAGCATTCACTTCTTTTTGTGTACTAACTGCATTTGCCTGATTGCTTTTTCTGTTTATGAATGGTTTGTTTTGAGAAAGGCCTTGGCATGGGGTATGAGGCATCACTTAATCCCCTGGCAATGAGAAAGAAAGGATAAGAAACAATGTGAAAGCATGGCAGAATAGGCAAGCAATGATGCTTCTCAGTGGTGATCATTGCAGCATTCTCTAGCACAGCATGCTCAATGGATTTTCTAGTTATACTGTATGCTTCAGTTACTGCCAACAGCCAACCAGCTGAAATGACAATTCGCGTCTTACACATGCAACCTTTACTGAAAGAAATAATGTTGTGGGGGGAAGAAACTAACCGTCCTTGAGTATGATGCATAAAAGTGAATGCAATGAGACAGAACAGTAGAATGTGGCTTTTCTACTATAATTGTTTCACATCTTACATTATCATTGACAATGTATCATACCTCTGACTTACAGTGGAGAGTGAAAAAGAGTTTTTCATTGATTTTTGCATAAGAACAGTTACATATGCAGAAATATGAGGCTGGCAACCTGGTCGTCTTGACAGATTTTAGACACGTGGCTCAAAACCAGCCTAGTACGGCGATGCGTCTAGCTGGGAGGCTGGACCAACAAGACAGAGTTTGAGTATTTCTACAGACCCGCTCTTTTGAGGTTATAATAATGCATTTTATAATAATGATGCATTTCAAAACACCAAAGGACACTTTACAACATTAAAAACACAAGTTAAACCGTAAACAACACACACAAAACCACAAAATAACTACACAATTAAAGAGAGAAGGCTAATTTAAACAGATGAGTTTTGAGTTGTGCTTTGAAGGTCAGAGGAGAGTCAATATTACAGATGTCAGGGGACAGAGCATTCCAGAGTTGGGGAGCAGAGCAAGAGAAGGCTCTTTTTCCCATGGTGCTGAGACTGACAAAAGGCACACTGAGGTGGATGGAAGAGGAAGAAGGAAGGGAACATAAATGGGTGGTGATATACAGAAGATCAGACGGATAAGGTGGGGCAAGGTTGTGGATTGCCTTGAATGTAAACAACAGGCTTTTAAATTCAATTCTGAATGTGACAGGAAGCCGGTGAAGTTGCACAATTGGAGGGATGTGGTCAAAGGAGGCCATTTTGGTAATGATGAAAGCAGCAATGTTTTGAACCTGTTGAAATTTACGAATAGATTTATGAGGCAGACCAACCAAGACACAATTACAATAATCAATTTGAGAAATGACCAGATGGACTATGAACCACATTGGAAGTGGATGTTAAAATTTACAAAAGATATTGCCAAGGGGGAGAAGGTATATGATAAAAAGAAGGGGTCCCAGGACAGAGCCCTGGGGGCACACCTGAAACAACCACAGGGGATAAAAGGGATTTGAATTATTTAAATTGGATGAACTGAGTGTGATATGACTGAAACCAAGCAAGGGGTGCGTGTGATACTGCAGAGAGTCTATGGAGCAGGACTGTGTGAGAGATGGTATCAAAAGCTGCACTGAGGTCAAGGACAATGAGAAGAGAAAATAAACCCAAATCTGCAGCCATGACGAGAGTGTTCGTGATTTTGAGGAGAGCAGATTCTGTATTGTGACCAGGATGCAAAACCGGACTGGAACTGTTCATACAAACTGTTTGTGGTTAAATGGAGATGGAGTTGAGAGGCAACTGTTTTTTTTTTTTTTTTTCTAGAATTTTGGAGATGAAAGGAAGGTTAGGAAAATAGGGTGGAGATTATTGAAATCGTTTGAATCCAGGTTTTTTAAGGCTGGGAGTAAAGACTGCAGTTTTGAGTTGCCCAGCTGCCACTCCAAGAGCTGCGCAGATCATTTAGGAAGCTCTAGAGAACCACCTCATGCCACAAAGGCCAACATGATTTCTGGAAAACTAGATGGCACAAGGGTGATAGAAGAACTCTGAACTCTGGCTTGAGTTCTGGAAGATGTTTCACATTAAGATCTAGACATTTCTAAAAACTGCTGCAAATGGAGAAGCAGCTGCCAAGAACCTGTTGCAGGATGACCAGATGTAAGTTACAGTTATGCATTTTAATTGTTTAAATATTTTAACATTTCAGCCTCATTGGAAAAAGAGAAAACACTAAGAGTATATGTCATGTTCTGTGTTTTTCTCTGTGTTTATTTTGAGTTTTCTGTGTCTCTGAGTCTCTGTGTTATCCTGTCTCCCCTTGATTACTCCCAGGTGTGCCTTGTTTCCATGATTACCCTCAGTGTATTCAACCCCACCTGTGTCCTTTGTTCCTCGTTGGGTCCTTGTCTGTTGTCGTGTCTATTCAGTGTCGTTTGTCCATTCGTTGCCTCCAGTTGCTACAGGCGCTGGCTTTCCGCTCAGCCGTGCTGCCTAGTTGCTAGACTTATTTCATCATTAACTCATCATTATTCATCTCATCTGGGTGTGAAGCGTCTGCCTCACCACCATTCCACCACAACTTATGACAATATATGCTATTCCTGTCCATTTAGAATGCTTATTTTTCATCAGTTCTATAGATTAGTCTATAGAACTGACTCAAAAGTTATTAATGTTAAAATAATGACATTGAGTCAATTGTTTTTTTGTTAGAAGTCAGTCAGTAATTCAGTCTGATCAGTGGACAAAGCAGAACCGTCAACCTTTAGCTAAAGATTTGCTTTTATGAAAGGAAAGCATTTTTTTTTTTTTTTTTTTTGTGAAAAAGAATGTACATCATGTGAAGCTGAACATGTCATTTTCATCCAATTTATTTCCTCATTTATTGTAGAAGTCTGTCTTCCAGAAACGTTGGTTTTTGAATTGAGGTGAGCTCATGTAGCCTTCATCTTCTGCTCACCCAGCAGTATTCTCATTCCAAGATACGAAGGCAGACATTACATTTCCATCTTTGTAGAGAAAACTGATAGCATGGGATGGGTTTAGTGGCTCTAGGAAGTGGAGCTAACTGTGGGTTATGGAGATGACAGAAAAACTGAGGGATCCTAAAGAGTTGGACAAACTAATGAAGGCAGAGAGGGAGCTTGTTAGAATTGGGCAAAAGACATGTCCGAACTGGACTCTCCGGAATGGGTCTGAACTCATCTCCCACTCCTCACACAAATGCTTTGGGCAGAGAAACAACTTCTGATGTTGCTGCATTGGGTCGGTTTAATAAGCTCGAAGGTATAGGAAGAAGAAAATATTGTACCTCCGCTCTGGATCAGGAGCTCAAATCGGAACGTCTCATAGCAGCCTAAAATAGTGTAGCAGTTTAGACGGCATCAGGTGTGGAAAGCCAGACGTGCCACAATTCAATACATCAAAATGTATATTTATACACATGAAAATGTTTTTAAAACTTGAAATTAACCTAAGTTTATCCTGACCAAGGAATATACACTTGACAGCATCATTGTACTCCATTAGGTAAAAAATAGGCCACTTTTGCTTTGTGTTGTCCCTACCTGGGAGAGATAAAATGCATTTAAAAATAAGTGAACTGGCATTGCATTTCACAAAGTTTTAGAAGCTCATGATTTTGACAGTGATATAGCTGGAAATGATTCCATATTAGACTCTTGATGAAGATGAATAAATGTAACTTATGCTGTAGAATGCTTTCTGACTTTCTGTCTGTAAAAGGCACTTTGTAAATAAACTGTACATGTTTATTTACTTACTTGAGACCGTTAGCATACTAATTAATAAAACAATATAATAGTGTGTCTGTAGCTGTAATGTACTCGGAATTAGAATTGTTCCTGATGCATTAACAAGTGTTCACACTATCATTTCATCATTTTGAACACGGTTGTTTGGTTTAGGAGCAGCTCCAAAGCCACCCATATTCAGATAGGCTGCCTCCAGCTGTATCTGCCTCCTCTGCCCTTGACGTCCATGTTCTGCATATCTAATCCTCCACTCACCCCCTCACTTTGCCTTTCCACAACAGTCTTCTCTTCTTTTACTGTCAAGTGTGCCTCAGTGTATGAATTTTACAGGTTCAGAGATCAAAGCGGAGAATCTCAGTGCCGATAAAGACTGAGAGAAAATGAAAGTAAAGATAAAGAAAATTTTAAACCCCCTCCAGTCTCCACATTTAGATGCTTTTTTTTTTTTTTTATAACTTTGTTTATGTATTTTACTGCTACAAAGTTGATGCATAGCTTGCCAGAGGTTTGCACTTTGCTTCCTTGTTTGGACTGCTTACCCTAGTAGATACACAACAAAGAGTCAATTTCCCTCATGCTATTATAAATTAAAACAGCTTTACTACACAGTCGGTAGAGAAAAACATAAAAACTGCTTTGAGTACAAACAGTAAATTAAAATTTAAATGTATAGGTTATCAGTTCTGAAAAATTATGTTCAGGTTTAACAAATCAGTCTAAACATTATCAAATGCCAGAACAGTTTATGATAGGATATAATGCTTCACAAATTTGTTAACTTTGATTTAAAAGAAATAGTACTTCCCAAGTTGTATACTTCCCAAACACCCCAGGCCAAAATTTTATTCCAGGACCTTGTTGCTGCAAATCAACAATATGGTAACAAGTGCACCAACATGAGAATCTTTAACAAACTCACAGCACTCAATATTCTTTCAAAATGTCTCTACACTTACTTGTGACTGGGTTTGACCAGGCAGCTCAAGTCTTCAGCAAACGTGACTCTCTCTCTTGAGAATCTTCGCAAAGGAATATGTTTGTAAAAGGCGTCTATGATATATTTTGACCCTTAAGAAGTTTTTTTTTTTTTTTTTTTTTTTTTTTTGTCGTTTCAGTTAATTGTATGTTGGGGGTTGGGGAAGAAAAAAAAAAAAAAAACACCTACAGAGAGTAGTTATCTTGATTTATTAACCAGTTATTTTAATTTGAACATTAAAGTAATTATTGAGCAATGTAGCAACTCTTCTCCCCTATGGCTGTGGATTGAGCCTCAGCGAATCATACCCTATAAGTAAAGTGTAGATTGGATCCAGATTGACTTGTCATTCAATCTGTACTGGGCACTGGACATTGAGAACTGCTGATATAGAGCATTTTGGAATACTTGTGACTGTTAACAGTTTTCTAATTTTTCTATCTTAAGGTTATGACAAATGTACTGACACAAGCAAAGTTTGGAATGACAATATAACGTGTCCTATACAGAGGAACAACATATTATGTTAGTGCTTTTTTTATTATGTATGTTTAATGTTCTTATACAAGCCTTGAAGTTGAACCTTATAAAATGTATGCAAAAAATATGAAATAAATCTGGTATAAAAAATATAAAGCAGGAATAACGGTATGTTTAGAAAGTATAATTAATATTTTGTTACAATAGATCCAAATTACTAATACTTTTCCCCTCATACTTTTTCAATCATTTTTCTTTTTGTTTTAGCTCAGTTTAGAGTACTGATGGACTAGTCTTGTTGAGCAGATGGTATTAAAAAATGGGATGGGAGCATTTGGTCTTAATTAACCTTTCTATTCTGTGGCATCATTAATGTCAATCAGGTGCTGTCACCAGGGATGAACCGGGCTGAAGAAAATGAGCCAGGGTGCAAATGAAGAGAGCAGTTTGAGAAGACTGCAGAGTCAGAGGGAAAGAAGTGAACAGCTATACAGAAAGAGGGGGGTTGAGGGCTGAAGCACAAGAAGAGTAATCTACAGGAAGGAAGAGTACCGGTAGTTTGACCTTGTGTGAATCAAAGATAGAGTTTGTGGTTGGTACAATGTCTCATTTATAAAATTTAAGCTGCTTTGATAAAAAAATAAGGTTGAGTACTCTGCAAACTTTTGACCTGCATTTGGATGAGCAAGTAGTGTTGCTTTGGAACATGACAGGGAAAACAAATTAGGAAAAAAATCCTCTTCAAAAGCATTTGAGATGTCACAATTGAGTCATTTTTTTTACATCACTATACAGAAGGGCAGACAATGTTAATGGGTTTTCTGAAAAAGAGTGAAGTGTTTGTGAAGTGCTTTTGGTCGTCTCCAGCCACATCCGAGAGTGAAAATCACAGATTAGAACTTGCACTCTTTAAAGAGTAACACCTGAGAACAAAGTAAGCAAATGTCAACATCACATACATGAAAGAGTTGTTAGGCAACGAGAATTGCATTAATGTTTATCTTAACTATTAATATTTATGCTTAATAATTTATTGTTCATGAATATTTTGATAGAGTCCAAGTTTCTTTTAGTAAAAAGGAGTTGAAGCTCCTCCAGAACAATTAGCCAGGCATCTCCAGTTTCTTATAAAGAGATGAATTCAGTATTAATGGGCATCAGTACTCCAATAAAGTATGACAATTTATGACCAAAATAGCTCAAGCTTGCTGTTAAAATATTCAGTCAATAAACTCTACACCTACACCACCAATTATTAAATCCAAAGATAATGAATAATCAAGACTCAAACTAATGAACTCTTAAAACAGGGGTAGAAAAAATTACTTCAAGCCTAATTAATCTGCCCAGACACTTAAAAAAAGAGAAACAATTTGGTCTTTCTGTAAGGTGATCAGTCTCATATTCAAAACAATGTTGGTCCAAACAAAACAGGCGAGCTGGATGCACACCTGGAGGGCTCTCAATGAGAGCAGGTGGTAAAATCGCTGGGTTTCACGACCAAAAGGTGAAGCGCTAATTGATATGGAAAAGGAGTGGATTGCTGGAAAGGCTGGACTGCAACATCACACATCTCAGTTTAGAAGAAAATGAATCCACATAATCTACACCTCCGAGTCATGTCTATGTTCCCAGTGAGCAGGAAATGAATGATCATGAAGCTTGAGCTGAAGCAACGTTTGTAATGCCAGCAAGATGGGGTCCAGCAATATGAATACTTAGAGATGCAGTTTCATCATTCTGCTTAAGTAAAATGGAGGCCCACAATATATTTTTAAGAAAAAGAAAATAAACAAATTTAATTTGGATTTGTAGAAAAAAAATGTTTGATGGCATGGATAAATTAATTTAAACAATAATTTCAAAATAACAAATCCAAAGATAACAACTTGTTAATTTGTTTCTGTTCAGCTGGAGAAATGTATGGCACATCCATGTACTAATTTGCTCTAAGCATCTGTTCAGTGCGTGGATGGGTTCAAAGTCACCCAGTGACATTGTAACAGAGTTGTGTATCATATGTGTAGTTACGGTAACTACCATATTTTCCAGACTATAAGTCGCAGTTTTTTTTATAGTTTGGCCGGGGGTGCGACTTACACCCCGGAGCAACTTATGTGTCAAATTATTAACACATTATTATATCATATCACATGTTATTTTCACACTAAACCGCAAGAGGGCGCTCTAAGCCTGTGTTGATAATGCGTGTGGTAGAAGCTACTTCTGGAGTTAGCCGAGTTGTTAACAAGCGACACCGAAGATGAAGATTTAGTGATTTGGAGCGACGCGGATGGTTTCGTAAACTTGTTAGCATTTTATTTATGCTATAGTTATCTGAATAACTCTTAATATGTTATGTTCGTTGTTTGTCATGTAACGTTGGCATACCGTACAATTATTCAGTCTGTTGTTGCCTCCATTCTATTTGTATTTTAAATTGCCTTTCAATATGACATGTCTGTTCTTGGTGTTGGATTTTATCAAATAAATTTCCCCAAAAAATGCGACTTATACTCTGGTGCGACTTATATATGTCTTTTCCTGCTTTATTATGCATTTTATGGCTGGTGCGACTGATACTCCAAAACGACTTTTAGTCCGGAAAGTACAGTAGTCATATTTTCTGTTGTAACCTGAGTTTGTGGGAGCTTTTACATTTTGAATAGGAGTTGTAGTAGCACTGGATTTTGAGGCTACATATTTACCACCTTATTTCAGGGTGTTCTTATGTTATTATATTCAAATGAGGAGGCGGGCAGAGTTGTTTTCTGTGGGACCGGGGTGGTCTGAGAGAAATGAGCAGAGAGATAACAAACTTAAGTACATTTCCTGACGGTGTAACATCCAAACTACGAGAGCTTATAATCTTCCCCTACACAGTATTTATTTATTTAACTTTGAATAAAATGGTTCCCTGTGCTCGCGTTCGTTTCACTCAAGAAGACCAGAGTCTACGTGAGTGAAAGACTCTGGTCTTAAAAAAAGTTTTTATTATCCATAAAAAAAGTTTTTATTATAGTCACTTGGTTTTACAACTATAACCATTTCAAAATAGAGAGAGAAGCAAACTAAAGAGGAATTGATATCCCAGCCTCCGCCAGGTCACCCACGTAGCAAACCAATGTTCACACACTGGAAAATAACCCAAATTAAAAACTGTATGCATCACACACAAAGAGGATGTCACTGCCAAGGGTGAAACTACACCTGCCAGAAGCTCCTAGGTGCAGAGGAAAGGATAGTTAGAAAACAAATTGTTGCCAGTTAGAAGGAAAAACTAAAATAATTGCATGCACATACACACAGTACGCCTTCAGCCTTCACAAGGACTTTGCATTTACTTCCATTCATTTTTATAGCCTAACCCTGACCTTTGCCCTAAGCCTAAACCAGTACATGTCTAACTCTTAACCTAAAGTCAATTTACTCTTAATTTTGAACCCAAATACAGTACTTCTCTTTGTGTAGTCTGGACTTCGCGCCTTGTATCGCTGTGTTTAGTTGCCACTATTTTATAACAAATGCAACATACTGGTTCACACATGATGAATGACATCTCCACGGTGCTCCCAGACAGCAGCTGTCATGTCCGGCTTTTAGACCAGCATTTCCTTGGCTTGCTCCTCCACGTGGGGCTCCAAATACGGTGGAGAGGCAGGAGCAGCCCTACTAGAGAATAACCTACAGAGTGTGTTGAAGGGGGCATGCATAATGTGTCAGTGGAGAGTTTAGCTTTGAACCTATGCTGGCTCTTATTGGCACTTTTCCCCTGCCAGGTCGAGCACTAACCAGTTAATTTTCATTTCGGTTCTACCGCAGGGAGTGAGCTTTTCCATTACATTGTCTATTCCTCGCTATTGTAGGCGGGTTGTGAGCATGCAGCAGCTGTGGCTGACTCCCCAGTGATGTTTACACCAACACTCAGCTCAATATGAAGTGCTGTTCTCTTCATGCAACAAATCTGGGAACTTCTGTCTTGTGAGCCTTTGTCATGGAGTTTCCCGTGGCAACTATTCAGCTGTGCAAAATGCCTGGGTGGGCCGAGTGCCACCTTCGAGGCACAGCTCCACCTCGGATCTGCAGTTTCCAAGCTTTCGAGCTTCTGCCTCCCAGAATTTCCCTCCCCCATGAGTCTCCCACTCAGCTCCTTCAGGCTAGGCAGCAGCAATTAGCAAACAGCTGGTGGAAGTGGGCATCTGTTGAGCTCATTACATCTATTTCTCAGTGAAATGCTGGCAAATACGTTGTTAAAGGGGGAGTAATTGTGTGATGACATCCTGAAGGTGGACTTTAAGAAAGAGCAATATATTTTAAAGAGACATAGGTCAGGATTCAAGATTAAAGGCCAGGATTCAAGGATTAAATAACAAGTCGAATATATATATATATATATATTCTTTTTTTTTTTTTTTTTTTAAAGTCATATTTGATTGATATTGTATTTGTGTAACAATTGACAGAACATAGTTACTTGATTGTGCTTTAAAAATGCCCTATGTTCCTGGAAACTACATAACACTTCCATTTTAAATTTTTGCACAAATGACTGTGTATTTTTGTGCTTCAATGTGCAAGACAAGGCTCTCCTCATGATATAACTGCCATTAAAGAGGTCTAAGTAGTTATCTCTTATGTGGCAGTTCAATTGAGCAAATGCTGATATGAATACAAATAGAGGACCCTTGTCTGTAACCTCAAGCCAGCTATTTGCCATGGCGTCTGTGTAGATAATGTGAGGGGACACGAGTGGTGGGGATGTGACACTCATTGCATGCACCTCTGACTTTGGCGGGCAAGCCTGAAGAGCTATGTGAAAGTGTACTGATTTAGGCTGCTAAGACTAGCGACCGTTCGTCACACCAGAAGCAAAGTAAATTTGAGCTAAATGAACCCTTATGGATGGTGTATTGGTCCTGACTGCAGGCAGTCAGCATCCATTTGTTAATACTGAACCACAACAACCAAAAGACTGCCTCTGGTTTCCCTATTTCATCCTTTTTTTCCCCTCATTGCTTTTTGCTTACGTGTTAAACCATTTTTAAATGATCAGTTATTTTTGTGCTGATATCATACCTGTTGAGGTTTTCAGTTATAAATGAACTCTATATTTTTGTGGCTTTATTACTTCCATATTTGGTTTTATTAATTCTTCTCTGACCTCGGTTGTCTTTTCAAAATACTCCTGTTTGATTTATGGATATGTTTGAATAAGTCTGAACTAAACCCACAATGTTAAAGCACGACCCTGGGTTAATATTGTAAGTTAATATTTCATTCTCCCCTGTTGCAACTTTGGTCATTGAGACAGTGATGATAGGCTATTATTAGTGAGTGATGGAGTGATTGCTAATGAGGAAGATAGGGTAGGCAGCCAAGCCCTAGTTGATGAAGTGTGATAGATAAAGGATGAAATTGTCTCTCTAATGTGTAATTGAGTTTGAAAAGACATCATCATCTTGAGGAAAAAGACGATTACAGATGACCCCCTATTATTTTATTATTACCACTACCTTCTAGATACGAGAGTTTTCATGTTTTCCGTGTCACTTCCCTTTATGGTTAATGAAGGCCTTGAAGAGACAGATTGCGCCAAGATTGTAATTTTGCAACAAATTTAAGCATGTACATGTGTTTTCTGTATCTTAGAAAACAACACCATCCAGACACTGAATGGAAAAGACAAGTGGATACCATCATATAGGTAATAAGTTAATGATTTATGAAACAGCCATAGAAAGCCTTTGTGTCGCTCATTGGCTCTCCCTTATCCCCTCTTAAAATTCATTAGTATCAATAGCTTTGAATATGTGGGCTCTGAGTGCTCATATTGTGAGACAGCCATGCCCATAAATTTGGCGTAGACCTTTATAGCTAAATATATCGTTTTAAAGAATTTGCTCATATGCATTCACTTAAGACATAATTTCAGCATTGCTCTTACAGTTAAATCCAACAAGAGGTGACCATACCATTTTCTTTCTTCATATAGAGCCACTTAGTTTGATTACCTTCCACTCCTGGCACCCCACCACTCACAGACCTGTCAAAGCCTTACACAGAATCATCCTGCCACTTTACACTGACAGTGTAACAAAGATTAAATGGATGGATCAGTGGTTTTCGTGGACCACCTGAGTGGCAATGACTTGGAATAGCATCACCTCCCTATCTGGGTCATGCCATGGTACACTTGGGTTTCAGGCCAGAGGGAGTTGATCAGTCAGTGAGCAAGGCATTAATCTGCTGTGACATATAGACTCCCCCTTGGAGGACGTCCGGTACTGGGAATCGGTCCAACAGCAACGACTATTGCTGATAGAGTAATGTAGGATGTCAGCGGAGCTGGCATGGATTGAGGAACTGAGTACGAAGAAAAGAAGGTGAACAAACAGCATGTAAAGATGCTGTATCAGCGAGGGAGATAAATGGAACATAGAAAGTAAAAAGACGAATTGAGTGTGTCAGGAAAAGGATAAGAGTTACAATATGTTCTTTTTCCTTTTTCATCTTATAATTAAATAACTATTATTTGAGGTAAGCGCTACTATCCAGCAACTTTTAAGTGCAGCCATTCTTTTTCTCCAGCATACCTGAAATGAATGGTTGGTTACCAGGCCTCTCCAGAGCTGAAAGACCAAATACTCATAACAGAATTTAGCTATTTGATTCACGTGTGTTCAAGCAGGACAGAAGCTCTGGGGGACTGGACTTAGGAAGCCCTGATTTCAGGAATTTTAAACGCTTTCGTAATGTAATTTCATAAAGGTTCAAAATAGGCTTGGCGGGCAAGTAGAAAACACTTGGTCATCGACTTAATCAAGGAAAATTCAACATTAATCCCAAAACATTTGTTGCAAAATGTTAAAGTATTGTGATCCCAGCATTTATCCTCCCAGTTGTTTATTTTTTTATTTATTTGCATTTTGTATCTCATTGTGAGAGGCTATAGCTGGTAACAAAGAGAGGACTGACATGTAGACAAACAGGTAAATCAAGACCTTATATTATTTCCACAGCTCTTTCTTCACAATAACAAAGCAGATGTACCAAAATAATGACAGTAAGGATGATTATGTAATCCCCTTCAATCTCAGCTATGGCCAACAGACAGGCTTTGTTCACAGATATTTTGCAAAAATTGTTGTAGAAACATTTTCTAGCTTTTATGTCTATTTTCTAGCTTTATGTCTATTTTCTAGCTTTATGTCTATAAAAGCTAGAACATTTATAAATAAAAGCTATATATATATATAAACATTTTTAAAATGTAGATGGTAGTCTCTTATTTTGCAGTGTATCCCTGGGGCTCACAGAGAAGTAATTGTCTGACAGTTAGGAGGCCGTTGGTTTCATTCCAGCTTCCACCACTGCAGGTTGACATGTCCTTGGGTGCTATAAATGCAGTCCATTACTTACACACAGGGTGTAGTTCAGCACAGTACGAATGTCTACTTTCATGACTGCAGGAAAAAAGTTACTTTTTTATATAAATGGAAAGAAAAAGCGGCTTAAGAAATAAACATTAAAAAATAGGCTGAAAAGTATTTGGAGTACTGAAGTTGACTAATATGAGTTGTAACGCCAGTGTCAAAATGACTTCACTCAGCATGTGCGTCTTTTACAACATGAAAGCAAACAATGACAACCCTGACAACACTGAGTCTCAGTTCTGTAAGATCTGTTCTCTAACATCCCTTTGAAAGGAGAACTGCGGGAAAAAAATGACCTCAAACCCAGACATCAGGATGAGTTTTAGAAAGATGGGAAGGCATCACGTCTTAACTTTTTTATCCTCTTGAGAGCAGGTTCTCTCACTCAGAATCAGACTGGAAATAGGTGAGTTCAACTAAGCTGAAGTGCTTTAGGTCCTTTATCATGAAATGGAAAAGTGTAACATTTGTAATTCTTCTCGGAAGTATGTATTCATTACCATTCTTTCTTGCATTAAATATGATGTACAATAAAAAATATAACATTGGATGTTCCATCAGTTTTTTTTTCAGTTGTACAAATGTCCTTCAGACATTTAGGGTTGCACCAATAAATCGCTAATATATCTGCTGATACTTGCATGCTCAGCTGATCTTATCAAACGATAAGATCAGCTTATAAACCACTGAAAATGAACCACTCTTCCCTATTGCTATGGCCTGAGACAGGTTCGACAGGCAGACCAGCTATAGTTTGAAAATAAGAATAGCCACTCCATTGTTGCCTGCTCAATGACTTTATTTCTATATTTAGCAACATTTCTGATAAAAACAAAATAATCTATAAGAGTCAAAATCAGAATTGTCAGGTTAAATATTGGTAATCTGTGATCGGTCAGAAAACTGCAACCAGTGCAGTCATAGTAATATTTCTTTATCAACTGAAATTAACTAAGAGTGACCATCAACAATAAAGCAATAACACTCAGGCTCAGCAGTATGGTGTCCAGTTAGTACGATCATTTCTTGTTCTACTTTATGTTCACACAGCAGGTCTTGATGCGCAAATGGATTGGATGCCTGTTCAAAGTTGATCAGTTCTTTGTTTTTTGAGTCCTTTGTCTTAAGCTCACTTATTATTTTTGCATCCTGGCAGACTGATATTTACAGCTTACCATTGCACATCTCAGATAACCTCGTGTTTCAGTCTACTCTATTCAAACTGGCCCCTGGTGAAATTGAGAAAAACAAGGGAGAGTTTAAGACAGAAAGCACAGAAGGGTAAATATGTATATAAAAAT
>CAEGAD010032309.1:0-12868 GCA_903067055.1 Poeciliopsis paucimaculata | reverse complement strand
GAAAAGTAACTGGAGTCTGATTACTGGATTTGAAATAGCAACGCATTAGATTACTGGTTACTGAAAAAAGCGGTCCGACGTCACTTGCAATCAGCGACACTTTGAAAACAGGGAAGCAGAGTAGCTGGAAGCAGCAGACGCGAGGTGGACGCAGACAGTAAAAACCACCGGCAGCACGAGCGACAGACGCCGAGGCGGCCAGCGGGGAGGAGAGACGGAGGAGGTGAATGAGGAGGAGGAGGTACCTGCACCCAGACTCGTTTTGCCCCGCCGCCTCCGTCACGTCTCCCTCCCTGTCGTCTCTCTCCTCACCCCTCGTACCTCTCAGACCGCTTCCTCGTTAAAATGGCTGACCCCAACAGCGACAGTGAGGTGCCGGAGAGCGCGCGCGGTTTCGCCCGCCAGGGAGCCCTCCGCCAAAAGAACGTGCACGAGGTGAAGAACCACAAGTTCATCGCGCGCTTCTTTAAGCAGCCGACCTTCTGCAGCCACTGCACGGACTTCATCTGGTGAGTGTGAGCGCGGGCTGCGAACCGAAAGGACACAGGTGATTCACTTGCTGCTGCTGCCGTCGTTCGTCGCTGCAGAAGGTCTGACCGGCCTGTCTGTACACCAACGCCGCAGTGCTTATCTGTCACCATAAAACACTGCGATGCGCCATTCAATGCGACAGCACCGCCGGCCTTCTCCATGGAGGCAGAGATGCGCTGCCTGCAGCCACACAGCACGCATTGCTGCTCGGCTTTCCTATTTTACTGCAGCCCCCCTCCGCCAACACCGACCAACCTCTGAAACTGGTGGAGGAATGCTGCTGGTTGCATGGGGCCCCGCCGTTGTTGCTGCTGCTTCTCAGTGTGCTGATTAATGTTTGCGGCTGGATATCTTTATATGCAGGATATCTCTGTCAGCAAATTTTTTAACATTTCTCATCCCTGTCCTCTGTCCACAGGGGCTTTGGGAAGCAGGGATTCCAGTGCCAAGGTAGGGGCTCATTCACAAATCATACGTGTCTGCTGTGGGAGTGTGGACTGATGTTTGCTATCCAGGGGTGTATGGCATGTACAGTTAAATTATTTTTTTTACTTGAGGATTTGACAACAATCGATGAAAAATAAACTGATATGTGATAGTGTAGATACATGGGTTAGGGTTGGAAGGGGTGAAAAGGGCAATTTTTGGATGGAAAATAGAATGGTAAGCTCTCCCTGAGCCAATGGAAACAGTAGCACAATGTCCAGTTCTGTACCATTATTTGCCTCTATATGGCTGTGTGCGTGAACTGATCTTAATATCCAGCACCACCTCCAGAAAGTGTTTAAAAGGATGACATACCTGTGCTGCTGCAGCACACTTTAAATCAAAAGACAACAACATTTCTAGAGCTTACATGGAGAAACAGATTCTCTAATAGATAAATGTTGCCTTAAATTAATTTAAATAGAAAGGTTAGCAAACTTCAAGAATGGAATGTCTAAACAAAGAAGTTAATGTGAGAGCAGTAAAGAAATCTTCAAGAGATCACAATCTGTTGCTCCATTCCATTTTCGAGGAAGGATTCCTAAAGACAATCAGCAGCTTGATTCTCTCAAACTTTTTGGATAATTTTTTTTTACCAGTCGCTAAACTGAGTTTGAATGCACTGGAATCTAGCTGAGATTGATTTGTAATGTGTGTGTCTGAATCTGTAAAGTGCATTTAGATATGGATTTATTTTGAATGGGTGCTTTATAAATAAGTTGGTTGATTTAAAGATGAGTTGGTCGAAACATTAAGACAGTTGGAACATAACATTCTGGGGTAATTCAGCTTACATTAAAACTTGTGAAAAGTTGTGGCCCAAAAATGGCAAAAACAAAATGCTTAATTTCAGGCATATTTTCAATGTGTCAAAATAAAACCTTCAACAAATGATTTTTGATTAATATCCTGCCGTCATTCCAGGCGCTCTGAAAAACTCATTGCTTGTCAGATCTAATCCACACATTAATAAATGGCACAAGCTTACAGTTGATTCTTCATCTATGTTTTCTGCATTATGAAAGTAATCAGGAAAGAGTTGTTTTAATAATTTTTTATGACAATGACATGTTTGTTGCTAAAATTAAAATTGTTAGCAATATATTCTTATTGCACAATACTTTTGTCATTAACATGGCAACAGGGAGAATTCTGCTTTGAAAAAAACATTATGCTTTCACTTTCATACTAAAATTCAAGAATTCAGATTCAAATTATTTCTAATATTTGTTGGAACCCAAACCTTTTGCATAAAATCTGTTTGTTAATGGATGATCAATAATGTCTAAACGATTCGTGATTTTGTACAAAATGAAATTTTATGTGTCAAATTAGAGAATAAAGAGAGAGAATTATTAAAATGCTTTTGTTTACCTTCTTCAAATTCAGTTTCATTAGTATTTGGTAGAGTTGCCTTTTAAACTTTTGACTTGTGTTGGACAAGCTTCTCACAGTAGTTTACTTGAATGTGTAACTAAATCAAGCTTTCTGACTCAGACACACCTTGTCACTCTTCCAACAAACTTCCCATTAGACTGATGGCAACTCCAAACCACAGACTTTGAAGTCCACAATGCTCTTTAAACTGTAACTAATGTGGCATTATGATTAGGGTCACTGTCCATTTGAAGGACCCAGTGGTGCCCAAACAAGATGATGTGCAGGGATTCCCCCCAGAAAACTTGCTAAGACCGGTGGTCAGTAGGCACCAAGGCGGTCCATCATGTTTTTGTATTAAAAGATGTTAAGCAGACAGAAAATGTAAAAATATTACTGAGTAATAATATGTTACTCAGTAACATATTATGTTACTGAGGAGGGTTACTAACCCTAACCCTCCATGCATGACTGAATGCATGGAGTCACTGCCTCCATGCATTGCATGGCAGGCACCTATTGTTCTTCACCTAATAGAATGCCATAGACACTGAAACACTATTTAAACCCACAACTAGTCTAGCAGAATTGGTCATCTGAATAAATAAATGTTACATTTATGAATCTGTAGTCTGTGTTAAAATATTAGCATTTATTAGGTCCCTGGATGCCCTGCAACAGACTGGTCACCTGTCTGACTGCATATCTCCAGCAAAACGTCTGCTGGAGATATGCACCGGCACCTCTCCTGACCCCACTAGGGACAGGATGTTAGAAGATGGATGTGGGGTCAGGAGACGGATGGATGGACGGACGGACGGGCCCCTGGGGGCCTTATGGAGCCGCTGACTTAATTTGGATTAAACAAAAGTGCAAATAATTAGTATTTATATTAATTGTATATTTTAATTTGTTGTTTTTAATTTTATTTAATGGTTTTGGTATACCACTAAATTAAAATATTTTAAATTGTTTAAAATTTAAATGTAAGATTTTATGGAGCTGACATGGTTTACTTTGTAAAAGTTCAAAGCACAATATTCATAGTTCTCCTTATGCAATGCATGGAGAGCAGTGACTGACTTGCTCATATTTTTCCAGCCCAATCACGATAAAACTTTATAAATTATATTTGTAGATGTTAAATGTTATTATAGTATGTTGTTAATTGTTGAACTAGAAAAATATGTCCCCAAGTAAAAAAAGTAATGAAGAGCTGCCTCTCTCGCACCTACCTCCACCAGCACTCCGCGAGAGCGCCTGAAGGACCCGTCGCATGCAGTCCGACATCACACCACTAGGTGGCTCTAAACCTTTGCATCACTTAAAAATCCCATTAGAAACAGATACAATTATTATTATTTTGGGTAAAATTCATATATACATATACACACACTTTGCTTTCTGTTACACTTGTTCACAAATAGAAATTAGTGAACTGCAATTATAACTTATTGCTTTTTAGATTGGTCAATTAAACTATTCCCCTTCTCTAAAATGTCACTACATCCAACGCATAAGGTGTTTGAGGTGCTGATGTGTGTAGCAGCAAGATGGACCCCTATGTAAAATTCTGCTGGAAGCCTCATACAACCTTGGACCAGCTCTGCACGATGGGGCTGGTAAAAGATGCAGAGATGCGCAACAAACGGGAAAATTAATTTAATGCTGCTAATGTAGCTTTAGTAGCTCTTCCATTTTGTGTCTGGTAATATACTAAATATTATAAGATCTAATATTCCTGTCTAATAAGCATCACAGAAACTGTTTTGGTTGCTGGAGTTTATGGGACGAGATTTTCAGATCTCTGTGCGGCTGTGGGCATTAATTCTGGGTGACTAAGTGGACAAAGCATTTGGTGTGGTTTGATGCATTTGTGTAACCGGAAAAATAATACTAAAAATAATATAAAACCAGTGTGATGCGTGACTACGAGGTGATTGTGAAAGCTCCTCACTGGGCTGAACCTGTATGATGAGGATAGCATTGGTTCATTAACCATTAACGCTCCAGCCAACTGGGAACACAGAAAAACTTTACAGGGAAGAAAGTTTTCAGTGCTGGGCACTGTGTTGAGATGTAAATACCACACATAATTTTTTCCCTAATATAAATCATTCTCAAAACACATTCAACTCTCACCTCTGAAAGCGCCATTACAAGTTATTCCTGTGGTTCACATAGAGCTGCACAACCCGAGCTAACACGGTGGGTTTTAGACTCTTATGTTGTTGTACAGTTTGCCAAAGAAACATAATTCCTCACAGGGGGTTGATGTGTCCAGTTTGAGTGAAAGGAAAGGAGGCATGCGCAATTCACGCTGAGTTAAAATTCAGAGATCAAGCAGCGACAGCGTGGGAGGCAACGCACAGAGGTGCCAGCTGTGTGATTGGTCCACCCTCCCGTCTTTAAATGCATAAACTATAAAGCTATCTTTTAGCAATAAATTTGCTCTGCCAGTGAAACGCGGAGAGCAAGAAAGATGTTTGCAATCCGGCTTAAAAAAGAAAAAAAAAAATTATTATTTTCCTAAAAACAAAAGCAAGCAACTCTTTGCCTGGCAGGGGTGCTAGTAAAGCATGGTGGGCTGACAGGCCTATAATACACTGGGCTGAGTGTATTATGAGTGTATTATTAGCCTGAGCTGTTCCTTCCTCATGATGTTGTCTGACATGTGAAGTGCACCAGTCCCTCTTGAAGCAACACAGCCCAAACATGATTCTTCCACTCCTGTACTTCACAGTTAGGATATTGTTTTCTGATATGCAATCTGTCCCTTTCCTCTTCAAAAGTAGAATCAAAAAATACAATTTCTTGTCCCACAGTGGGGGAATTCAGGTGTCATAGCAGCAGGTTAAGGTCTGCAGGAGCATGCCCATTCACCCAAAGGTAAAAAATAAACAAGATGCTGTACAGCAAGGACAAATTTCCAACATAACAATGCTCATAATGCCCAAACAGTTATATTTTCAGATTTATGGTACACAGATTTCTAAGCATTAGATTTTATCCCTGAGTGATTGCAAACCATAATGTGTTGCTGTTGGAGTAATTGACTCTTCATTACTGAGTGGCAATTTGGGTCATGTTGGAACAGGACTTTCATTGTGGAAAGTGATACATTATTATCAGCTTCACTTGGATCTTCACAGAGTTGCTGTTATTGTTTCAGGGTATACACTGTGTATGGAAATATGTGGTTTTAACTGTAACTGTAAGTGCATGAAAACATTAATTAAAATACTTCTTGGTTCATGTAAATAAATCTACTAATCACAAAATTTAACAGCAACCTTCAGCTATGTTGCAAACAGGATCAGAAAATAATGTACATACTAAATTACACCCTGAGTTATCTCTTTGCAGGGCAATAAAGGCTGTTTGTGTTCTATTCTGGGTCATCCAAATTTCTTGAAACTCCAACTTGAACTGGTTGACACAGCTAATGGCCACTGACCTGGTAGTACTATACTGAGTATACATGTCACAATGAGCAATAATCAGATGGTAATTTCTAATATCATATCAGTTTTTGTTGTTTCATTGTTTCTACCAAAGACTGGATGATAACAGTCTTCACTCTGATGCTTTGGTCTCAGTTGGCTCGACTATTTGAAGAATAATTTTGTTTAGAAGCTACTGTTTTCATTCTATTTGTTTTGAATGTTTTGTTTATTTATTTTTCATATTTAAAATGTCTTCCAGATTCAGTGTTAAATGGTTGTTGAAAGTTTATTGATCTTTGAGAAGGTGTACTTGCATTTTTTTTTGCCACTATCATTATGTTACTTGACAATGGTCTCACATTATTGCTTATCACAATAAAGTTTGTGACAATTTATCACCCAACAAAATTTGTTATCGCAACAGGCCTAACTGTAAGTGTTTCTGTCTGGTGAGAGTTGTAGAAAGACCTGGAAATTTGTATGGGTGGCCGTGGCCCATCAGCCCCTTTTTTTTCACACACCCAGAGCTGTTTGCTCTGGGTGTGTGAAATGCAGGTCTGCACACTGTCAGTGACCTGTTGGCTCTCTTATTGAGGACATCATTGTTTTGGCAGGCAGGTGTCAAACCTAAGGCAGGCTCTCGCCAACGTTTCTAAATGATAAGAAGAGGCTGAAGGGAGGCGGAGTGAAATGTAAGAGTAGAAGAGGAGAGGGAGCAGGCGGTGAAAGCTGAGAAGTCTGAAGAGATCATGGGAGGGAGAAACAGCAGAAAGTTAGATTTCTCAACAGTTGGATCTCAACTGGAATTGTGAAATGGTGGGTCTCTGTGTGTGTATGGGTGGGCGGCTGCTCATTACAGTCATTGGTGAGTGGGAGGGTGGGTGTCTAGACATAGACGGCTGCACAAAGTGGTTTTATAAAACATGCCCTTGCAACATATAGTAGCATCCCTTCACTGCTGTACTGCTATGAAAGTTGTTCTGCTCCCAGTATCACTTCCTCTTCCTCACTGGTCCATCAACCACCCAGCTGAACTCATCTGGCCCTGATCATATGACCAGCTGCGTGAGGTTCAGGAAGGCAACCACAGTTTCTGTATTAGCCTCCCTTGTTTAGAAGAGTTGTGTAAATCTGTGTTTTTAAAAGAAAAAACTGAAGTAACTTCATTTCCTGAAGGTGCAGACTGATTTATTTTTGACAGTCCCAGTGACGCTGCTGCAGGAAATGAAGTTGTGGGTAGAGAAAATATAACACTTCATGTGTGCAAACAGTGTGTGGTGAGTTGCCCTGAGTTGATAACACATGCAGTGTACACACACAGTGAGGTAGCTCAGGTTTCCTGGTTTGTTTCCATCTGATACCTGAAAACAGAAAACTCCTCTTCATGTTGAAAAGTTTTTGCACAAAAAACATGAGGATTTTTTTTCTGTTGTGTGTGACTTAAACTCTGGACTAAAGTTCAGAGAAAAGATATAACCCTATCAGTTATGCATGCAGTCCAGGAAACGTATATAAATGCCTCCACAGCATGCACAGTATCAGTCAAGTTTTTTCAGTTGTTAATGTGTGCAGGACAGCTGTCGAATCAGTACTCTTCCATCTTAATTGTGTGGGCTATAATCATTGATGTGCATGGATTGTTTGCATCCCAATTATATATTTGACATAATAAGAGTTTTAATTTTCATATTAGTGATACCAGAGAAAGCTGTTTTCGTATCTGTCACAATAACTACTTTTGCACCCTAAGCTACATGAAATTAGATGTGCACATGTATTGACAGGTTGGAAGCAGCAGCAAACACACTGTTGCAAGTGGCTCCTTCAACTGGATTTAGTGCTCTGCCAAGAATGTCAAAATTTCCTTCAGGATAATTTATGAAATGATTATTTCTGTGTGAAGTAATTTTGGCTAGAATTCCAAAAGGTTCAACTAGTGAGTGAGAACCACTTTGACGGATGGATTTTGCAGGAAATGACGTCATATGCATCAACAGACACGTGCTTGCTCGCTTGGAAACCTCAGCTGGTCACATGGTCATACATCGACGCAGATTAATCTTTTTAATCTCAGGCATGCTCATCTGAGGCCCAAAATTTAAAGAGACTCTTATGCAGTGCCATGTTTTTTTAATAACAAAAGAAAGGACCTTTAAATCAAAGCATTAATGCATTATTAGTTTTAAAACTATTTTTACTTTTAGCAGTACAGAATCTGAATCGGAGTACAAACGATGTGGGCACATAAACTATGCATTTACCTGTTTTGGGCAGTAAAAAAGCACAGAAATAAATACATTTAGATGCATTTAGAATATCAGCAATTTTTTTCTTTTTAATAATAAAAAAGTGAAACTAATATAATATATTCACGTCTTTGCATTTATTCAGTTTGATGGCTATGACTTATAGATTATAAAACCCACAATTTAGTTTCTCAGAAAAGTAGAATATTATGTAAGATAAATAGGTCTTTTTTAACCTGGAAGTTAAAAAAGACTTGCAGGTCTTTTTTAACTTCCAGGTTAAACATAGCAGGTTCTACATAGCAGGAGGCAGTGGTTGTCTGTCATCTACTTCAAATCTACTTCATGCTGTTCGATAGCGTGGGCAGGTGCCAAGTCCTGCTGGAAAAAGAAAACTAGCATCTCCATAAATTCAGTGATCAGAGAGAACATATGATGTGCTATGACGTTTCCTGGTAGAGGCCTGTGCTGATTTGGACACAAGGAGTCAACACAGGCACATAATATGGCTCCCTAAATTATTACTGGCTGTGGAAACTTCTGCCTGGAACTCAGGCAACTTTAGCTTAGGGATCCTTATTTTCTGTTGGTTTTTACATCTTTTTCTACTAAATCTTTTCCTTCTACTCAACTTTCCATTAGCATGCTGCATTGCTTGGTACGCATAATCACGAGTAGCTTAAAAATCATTTGGTGAAGTAAAAATGGGGAAAAAATTGAAACATAATGCTGTTTTTAAGAAGAATCAGAATGTTGCATGTTACTGATAATTATTTAAAACTTCTGTGGAAGATCTGTCTCAGTTTCACTTTGATGAACAGGGCCACTTCCTTTAGATTGCTTGTCATGTCTCGGTTCTGATTCATACAAATTTTTGGATGGAATGTTTAACATGGAGTATGTCTGCATCAATTAAAGGTCATGAATGGAGCAGAATAACCAAATGGTGTTCTGTTATATATCCATTACTGTTATCTATATTTAAAAATCAGGTTTGTCATTAGCTGACTATTTTTATCTTATTTGTTTATGGGACTTATTTTTTAGCACATTGAATATTTGTGTGCTTATAGATTGCAGAAGGAGAAGGCCGGTTGGAGCCAGGAGTCACATTAATGAAATATTTTCCATATTGGACATATGTTGGGGTTTTTTTAAACAGAAAAATGTGAAGCCTGTCCTTCATTTTAACAGGTTATAATTCACATCCTTGACTGGTGCACATGCACAGACATGATAAACTTTATGTGCAGAGTTTATCGCAGAGGCAACCAATATAAATCAATAAAAAAATCCTTTCTGAATATCATCTCATGGACTCTGAAATAAATGTGTCTTTCTGACCAGAGCTGACAGCGTGTTTGCTTTGGAGCGTCTGGTTCAGAGGCGCATTCCAAACGCATTTAATTCCAACCTCTAGTACATACAGAAAAGAGAAAAACAGCAACAGGGCCATGCAGAGACCTTTGGAGGGGTGGGGGCTCAAAGTTATAAAGGGGTTCATTGAACAAGATTTTAAAACACTGTCCAATAAAATAGCAAAAAAGAAATGACTACCGGAATAATGTGGCGCATGATGTTGGGCTTTTCATCCATCCAACTGATCATGTCACCCTGAATATTGAAGCTTCTAACCTGGCAGCTTTACGCTCTTGCAAAAATACTGTTTGACAGCAGAAACAAAGTTCAACAAAGCAGCTATTTCTGCCGCTGTCTGTGGATTCATCCTGCAGTCAAAGAGCTATGGAGCATTCAGGTGACTGCACTGAATTGAACTGTAATTAAATAGGATCCATTCATAATATGTTTAGTTTATGATGTTCCAACATGCAGAATTGTGGTCACTGTAATAATTTGACTTGAATATGTTCAGCTATCCAAGATGAGCATATGCAGTCATCCGTACCCTCTAGTGTTCAAAAACAAAAATAGAAAAGAATAAGTTGGACTTGACTTTGTGCAACTTATCAGATCACCTCTGCTCAACTGCTGATGAAAAGTTCTGGAATAATGTTCTGCTTTTTGTTCTTTTAATTCTAAACAATAGACTTAGTCTAAGGGATATTTTTGTCATTATTTGCCATTAATATTGCTAATAAATCCCGTAAGTTGCTGTGAAGCATTTTCACACTGCGTCACTGTGACTAGTTGATGTTGACTCCATTTATTTATCATTTTACTGTTGACTTTAAAAACATGAGTATGTGAATATGCAATCCCTAGTTGTGGACTTGACACGAGAGTGACAAACAGCGAAAGACTAGAGTTTTCTGTGACAGCAGACAGCAACAAAAGTTATTTTCGTAGTGGAGTAAATTTCTCATAGTGTCTGTTGATTCCTAGGAGATTACATTACTTTCTTTCTGGTAAAAAAAAATAAATCTGATAATTGGTTGCCTTTTAATTGGTTGTTCTGCAGCAGGAGGAGGAGCTTGCACCATTCCTGTAAGAACCATAACTGCATGCTTATTTATATTTCATGCTTGCAAAGTTAGGCATAGTGATTATTAGTGATTAAATTTTTTAATTGATTGACCGCAGTTCTTCAAATTTAATAGCACCCCTCCAGTGTCTGCAATTTGCACACCCATTCTGTGAAAAATCAGGCTAGCTTCCATTTTTTCCATTTTTAGGGCAAGGAAATCAATGATTTATAAGATGAGTTTTCCCACTGAAAATCTGTCCAGATTCTGCAAACCGAGGGCATGCTGACCATTATCTGTTGAGACTAAATTCTTATATATTTTTAGTTATGAATTAATAGATTAACCTATTAAATTTAATAGATCATTTATATAACATTAATTGACCAACCTGTTTATAGCTTCTCTTTATTGCATTTTGCCTATTCTAATGTGATCGAGTGAACGTCCTTCACCTTTCATGGAGCACTGATGTGGCAAACATACAGAAGAAACTGTAAAATATGTGCACAACGGTGCCCAAAGAGAGAAATGGGGGTGTAGGTGCAATTCACTGAGAGTGGGAGGTGCCAAACAGACAGCTCTGCTGAGTTGCTTCAGTGGAATGGCAGCCATCTGATGTGGACATGTTTTTACATGAAGACAGGTTAGGCAGCAAAAAGTATGGCAGTATGTGTGACAAAGGTATCTGCCCTGCTATGAGTGTGTGTGTGTGTGAAGGATGGGGTGGATATCTGCTTAAAACGTATCCAGATATGTCAGAGATTGCTTGTTTTTAGTCTCTTCAACCTTTTGCCTTAAAAGGTTCCACAATTAGTTGTAACAATGGACCTTATTTATTTTAGATGTGAAAACAATACAGTAATAATACTGTAGCTTGATTAGTCTTTATAAAATATTGTCACATGAACATCGCCATGTTGTTCACGCTGCAATGCATTTTGGGTAAATGACATCAAAATGGGTCAACCGCTTGGCTCCTCCAGCCAAAGCAGTGATGAGTAACGTTATCAAGCCTTTTCAAACTGAACTGTAAAAATTGATTGTAACGTAGACATAACGAGAGGTGATGAAGATGAGGAGAACCAAACAGAGGAAGAGGACAGAGTTGGCCGTAGGAGCTGGTGATTGCTGCTCCCTCCAGCTTCGTAATTAAATGATGAATGAGACGTACCTCTGGTCAGACTGTGTGATCTGGCAAGTACTTCGATAGCTCTGTGTCTGGTTTAGAGTCCAATCTTTGTCCCGTGTCATAGTGGTTTCACATTCAGGATGGTATTCTAGCTCCATTAGCGTTTCCGGTACTAATATCTCTGTTAGTGCTGCTTGTCTTTGACGTTTCTCCTAGCGTCTGTAGGGCTGTCCGGTTTGGCACCAGCTGTGCTGTTTAGTGTCTGGTGTGGCGGTAACAGCTGTTAATCTGACCAGTACCTAGTCTGGTCAGATTATTGTATTTTTTCTTTTTTTAATTACAGCCAAGAGTGACACAGTATGGCATTGTCTAAAATTACTCCAGTCAAACGCAAAATGATAGCAAAACAACTCAGGTAAAGTTAGTCTTCCTGTGTTTACCCTGTTGACTCCAGTACAGAATGGACCAAAACACGTGTGAAAAAAATGGTGACCTCCATTGGTGAAAAATATAACAAAATATATACATTTTTGAAGTAATCATGAGTTTGGTAATATCATAAAAAGCTATTTTTTACTTAATTGGATAAAATTACAACATATTTAGGCTAACGTGTTCACACTTAAATTACAATACTTTAAGTCTGAACCCAATGTTCTTACCTAAGTTTAAATAAAATGCTAAACTAAATTCTGTGAATTCAAGATATTACTGACCACAAACTTTGATTTAAATGATCTTTATTTAATTTAGAAAAGTAGTATTTTTCTTCTATTTCAAATTAAAATTAAAATATACTTTATTAATCCCAAAGGGAAATTAAATGTTGTTATAGCTCATCAAGATTCTTAAAGAGCCATTGAAGATGGTGATGGCTATCGGCAGGAAAGATCTCCTGAAGTGGTCTGTACCACACTCAACCTGAAGAAGACTCTGACTGAAGATAATCTGTCTTCCCAAGACAGTCTCATAAAGAGGATGGTCAAGGTCGTTCATAACTTTTTTTTTTTTTAAACTTTATTTTTATTATTTTAGTAGCTTTCCAAGTACACATACAAACATTGAACAGTTAGACCCCCTCTAACAAAAATTACAGAGCAACTACACTCCCTGGCCAAAATAAAAGTCGCCACCAAAAAATGGTCACACTCTCTAATATTTTGTTGGACCGCCTTTAGCTTTGATTACAGCCCACATTCGCTGTGGCATTGTTTCAATAAGCTTCTG